>CM042168.1:81067119-81112393 GCA_023376005.1 Doryteuthis pealeii
AGACACAACTATCCTTGGGTAGGGTTCGAACTCAGACTGACCGCATGGTAGTCCGATATCTTATCCCCTCGCCCACTGACAGCTGATTTCCGGAGAAATGATCATATATATATATATCGGCTAGAAACCAAAAGGTTCCTAGTTCGATATCGGCCCTCGCTAACTCAGCGTATCAGTAACACAGGGATCTGTGCGTTAAAGTAAGGAGCTGATGGTAGGTGTGGCGCTCCACCTCAGACGCAAAAAATTTCTAGCGCTATTGAAAGGGGATAAACTCCCTCACTGATTGGCTGATACCGACTTTAGGCCACCGCGACGACTTTACTTACTTATATATATATATATATATAATATATATATATATATAGAGAGAGAGAGAGAAGAGAGAGAGAGAGAGAAATAGAAAGAGAGAGAGGGGGGGTAAAGAAAATAAAATGAATAAGCTCAGATAGATTTATCGATCGATAAGCAGAGAAGAGATAGCGATGCAAGAGAGAAAGAGACTGAATGAGAAAGAGGGATAGAGAGAGGAGATATACAGTGAGGGAAAGGGTGAAAGGATGAGAGATAGAGAAATAGTAAGAGAGTGAGAGAGAGAGGGATAAAGTGAAATAAATAAATTAACAAGTTAAAATGGATCTGAAGAAACGGAGAAAGAAATAGGCGAACAACTTCCGATTGATAGCGAGAGAGAGAGAGAGAGAGAGAGAGAGAGAGAGAGAGAGAGAGAGAGAGAGAGAGAGAGAATACTGAGAGATAAAATAGATCGAAATGAAGAAACTGAGAGAGAGAGAGGGGGAGAGAGAGAGAGAGGGGAGCTATATATATATAGGTTTGTATGTGTGTATGTGTGTGTATGGATGACAATATATATATATGTATATATATATATATATATATATACACATATGTGTGTGTGGGTATATATATATATATATATATATAATTCTGTGAGTATATATATATATATATATATATATATATATAATATATATATCTTTGAGCCTGCTTATATATATATATATACGGAAAGTTTTCATAAACGAATTTTTTATGCTATTATAGCACACTAAGTAAATAAACTGATATATCAAAATTATGAACGTTCCTTCATGATTCATGTGTTGTGCCCACTCATCAGACGGAAATGTGAGAAAAGTGGCTAATCAATCGTTTTTATAGTGTATACGATTAATTAGCCAATTCTTTCACATTTCCGGCTGATGATGAAACTTCAAGTAAAAGACATCTAATGTTCATAACTACACACACACAAACACACACACACACACACACATACACACACACATACACACACATACATACACACACACACACGCATATATATAATATATATATATATATATATATATATATATATATATATATATATATTAATGTCTTTGTGTTGTTTTTGTGTGAGGGAGTGTGAGTACGTGTTTGTGTGTGTGAGTACGTGTTTGTGTGCGTGTGTGTGTGTGTATATACATATGAGCATATATACATATGAGTATTTTTCACACCATCAGAGTTATAGAAATAAATATAAAATTACGCACTTGCGCGGGCAAACACACTCGCGTAATATATGTATATATATATGTATATCTCTTTAACATTAAAAGCACAAAAATTAATGTTCCCATATGAATTGCTAAGAATAATGAAGAGAGAGAAAGAGGGAAGGACGAGAAATATGGAAATGAATTCCAACGTTGATATATATATATATATATATATATATATTATATATATATATATATATATATATATAAAAAGGTTTTTTTATAGTTTGTTTGAAGCATTGTGCATATGTGTAATATAGAGATTTTTTTAAGGCAATTGACAATGCAATATGTGTTGAAAATTATATTTATTTACCTTTTTTTTTTAATTCTAAATATTTTCGGAATAAGATTCCATCATCAGAGTTATTAGAAGTATTAAAAGTACTAAGTTTTTTTTTATCCCACGGCGCTGGTGTAATCATCTGTTGTTTAAGAAATTGAGGAATATATTTGAAAAAAAAATTTTCGGTTATTTCCGTGGTGAGTCTGTCCGGTTCTTCTTGTGCTCGTGGAAATTGTTCGAAATTCTTTTAATTTTTTAATTTTTTTTACTATAAATTTAGCCTCGCTCAGGCATAGTGAAATTTATTTCACTATGCCTGAGCGAGGTTAAATCTCTATATTAAATATATATATATACATGTAGAACCAAATAAACGCATCAAATCAGCCCAGTGGTAAAGGAAAGAAATATGTCCAATTTATGAGGCGTTGGCTCAAAAATTCATCCAAGTTTAAAAACAAACACATTAAGGCGATCAGACAATGGCTCAAAAAACATACGCGATCTTCATAAATCTAAGGCTCAACACAACAGTCTCTACTCGATTAGTTCAGTGCTCAAAAAATCTCGTCAAAAATGGCCTATCAATTTCGTTCAACCACCTCGCGTTAACTTGATCATTTAAAATCCAGAAATACCACGTCATCTCGATCACACAACTGCTCAAAATCTCAAGCGATTACGGTTAATCTCAGGTGCAAAAAAAGTGCAAAAAACTCAATCAGTCTAGTGTGAAAAGAACACATTAACTTGATCCTAGTTCAAAAGCCACGTGACCACGAGCAACCCAAGGCTAAAAAATGAAAAACAAAAAAAAAAAAAACAGTATCAATTCGATCAATTCGCAAGTTTTCAAAAACAAAAGTCTCGTCATCTCGATCAATCAAAAGCTTAAACAGCCCTTTTAATCCCGATTAAAAGTTCAAAATTATGTTATTTATTTGAAATAATGCTATATATGTGGTGTAATGATTAAAGTCATGGGAAATGGACTCGTCGCACTGAGTTCAAATCCTGGAAGTGGTAATTGCATTTCACTTAGCGCTAATACCCTTGCGAAAGGTATGAATCCTACTGTCCCTCCAGCTATGGATAAATAGTAGGGCAGACTGGGCTCTTTTACCGTGGTTAGGCAACTGGTCTAGGAGAAGGAAAACTCTGAATTCAAACCTGTTGAACTCCGCTTAAGAAATTGACATTGTGTCACATCTTACTCGTGCGGAGGGGTTGGTAAATGTATAAGTGTGTATATATGCAGTATTAAAAGGAAAGGGTTGAATAATCTTGTGGTTTACTTTAAAAAATCCGCTGATGTCCATGTTGGAATTTTTGTGTATATAAGGCGTGTGGCAGATGGTCACCCCTACTTATAGACTCGTCGATAAGCACGTGACCAGGGAAGGCAACTTCTTATCCAATCACTGGCAGTGCTGCTGCTGCTGCTGCTGTTGTTGTATTTATACTGGCTGATTCTAATCTTAGCTCACTGCTACTTGGATCTTCTTGGACGTCGGACCTAAAGATACTATACCACAGGACTTATTGACTTACCAAAGGATACTATACCACAGGACTTATTGGCTTACCAAAGGATACTATACCACAGGACTTATTGGCTTACCAAAGGATACTATACCACAGGACTTATTGACTTACCAAAGGATATACCACAGGACTTATTGGCTTACCAAAGGATACTATACCACAGGACTTATTGGCTTACCAAAGGATACTATACCACAGGACTTATTGCTTACCAAAGGATACTATCCACAGGACTTATTGACTTACCAAAGGATACTATACCACAGGACTTATTGACTTACCAAAGGATACTATACCACAGGACTTATTGACTTACCAAAGGATACTATACCACAGGACTTATTGGCTTACTTATTTACTTTAAGTTCTTTTACAACTGGCCAAGGATGGCGGCCAGATACTTAACAATCCATACCTCTTATTCTCTAGATAATGGATCACAGCAAAGAGATATGTACAATTTGAGTGCGGAATCAGAAAGAACAAAACAATATAATCTTACATAAGAATGAAAGGTTTCATTAAAATCATATGTGCATGTGTGTATGTGAGTGTGTGTAAGAGAGAGAAGGCGGTGGAGAGGGAGAGGGGAGAGAAAAACAGAAATAAAGAAAAATATTAACATAGCACTGATACCTTTGGGAAGGGTATGTATCCAACTATTGTCCCTCCAAATTGCAGGTTATCTTGGGCTCTTTAACCTTAGTATGGCAACCAGTATAAGAGAAGAAAAATTCTGAATCCAGACCTGTTAAAACCGGCTTAGAGAGAGAGAGAGAGAGAGAGAGAGAGAGAGAGAGAGAGAGAGAGTGTGTGTGTGTGTGTGTGTAAGTGCACTTAAATGTATATCTATTCATGTGTGTATGTGAGTGTGTGTAAGAGAGAGGGGGTGGGGAGGGAAAGGGGAGAGAAAAACATAAACATAGCACTGATACCCTTGGGAAAGGTATGTATCCAACTATTCTCCCTCCAAATTGCAGGTTATTTTGTGCTCTCTAGCCTTAGTATGGTAACCGGTATGAGGGAAGAAAAATTCTGAATTCAGACCTGTTAAAACCGGCTTAGAGAGAGAGAGAGAGAGAGAGAGACAGAGACAGAGAGAGAGAGAGAGAGAGAGAGAGAGAGAGAGAGGGGGTAGAAATAAAGAAATTGTGAAGAAATTAGTCCATTTCTTGTTTAGAATTTGTCCGTGGTTTGACATATTTGTGTACGAAAACCAAATTTCTTTTAGTGCCGAATCAGAAAGAACATACAATTTTACATAGAAATGCCCAAGTTTTATCAAAATTGCTCCAAATGAATTTCTTGTTTTAAATTGGTCCGTAATTTGACATAGCATAATCATGTCCACTTCTGTACCCCCAATTTTGGGGTTTTAAATCCCCAAAACTTTTGAATCTCGCGTCAACTGGGTCAATTCAAGGCTAAGGATACGCGCCATCTTTTAAGTACAAAAGGACCATATGATTTTTAGGCACCCCTTTTGCGATCTCGATTCATAAGTACATTTTTTTCATTTACACCGGTTGTTTGTTAGAGGTTAGGATTAGGGTTAGGATTAGGGGTTAGTTTTATAATTTTAAAAAATCTAAAAATTGTCTGTTAACAAACAACCGGATGTTGACGGTGTAAATGAAAAAAATGTACTTATGAATCGAGATCGCAAAAGGGGTGCCTAAAGGTCATATGTTCCGTACAAAAATAGTGAAGCCTCTGCCCATGTCAATTCGATTCCGTTACGCGAAGAGACTTCTGTGTATATGGATGACTTGTATCTGCCGTCGTCATGCGAAGTCTCGGCCCGTGGAGTCTGTCTGGGCATTTGCAACTGTTTGAATGGGGGGGGGTAGTAAAAAGCCTGTCACTGCGCCCACCCATCTCCCATCACTCAGCCAACCTACCCTGGCTTGGCGATTGGTTCGCCGAGTGTCTAATGAATGATTGTGACTGCAATCAGTGCTATTGAAGGAGAGAGAACAGATGAATGAGAAGAAACAAGAGGGAAATTGCGACGTAATGAAAGAATACAGAAAGAAGGGAAAGGAAGAATGAAAAGAAAGAAGGGAGTAGGAGGAGAGGGAGAAGGGTGAGGGAAAGAAGGGAACGAAAGAAAGAAAGAAAGAAGAGAGAAAGGAGGGGGAAGGGAAATGAAAGAAAGAAAGAAATGAAAGAAAGAAAGAAAAAAGAAAGAAAGAAAGAAACCAGTAATGTCTCATCGGAAAGAAAGAAGAAAGACGTGAAAGAAACAAAGAAAAGAAGAAAGAAAGAAAGAAAGAAAAAAAAAGAAAGAAGAAAGAAAGAAAGGGGGAGGATTTTAGAGGGGAAAAGGAAAGAAAGAAAGAAAGAAAGAAAGAAAGAAAGAAAGAAGGAAACCAGTAATGTCTCATCGGAAAGAAAGAAAGAAAGAGGTGAAAGGAACAAAGAAAAGAAGAAAGAAAGAAAAAAAGAAAGAAAGAAAGAAAAAAAGTAAGAAAGAAAGAAAGAAAGAAAGGAGAAAGAAAGAAAGGGGGATGATTTTAGGGGGAAAAAGGAAAGAAAGAAAGAAAGAAATAAGGAAACCAGTAATGTCTAATCGGAAAGAAAGAAAGACAGACGTGAAAGGAACAAAGAAAAGAAGAAAGAAAGAAAGAAAGAAAGAAAAAAACCAGTAATGTCTCATCGGAAAGAAAGAAGAAAGACGTGAAAGGAACAAAGAAAAGAAGAAAGAAAGTAAAAAAAAGAAAGAAAGAAAGAAAGAAAGTAAGAAAGAAAGAAAGAAAGAAAGAAAGGAGAAAGAAAGGGGGAGGATTTTAGAGGGAAAAAGGAAAGAAAGAAAGAAAGAAAGTAATGTCTCATCGGAAAGAAAGAAAGAAAGAAAGAAAGACGTGAAAGGAACGAAGAAAAGAAGAAAGAAAGAAAAAAAGAAAGAAAGAAGAAAGAAAGAAAGCAAGGGGGAGGATTTTAGACGGAAAAAGGAAAGAAAGAAAGAAGGAAGGAAGGAAACAAGTAATGACTCATCGATCAGAAAAAAAGAAAGAATTTAGAGGGAGAAAGATAGGAAAATAAAAGGAGGAGGATTTCGGATGTAAAAAAGAAAGAAAGAAAGAAAAAAATGAAGGAAAGAAACAAGTAATGACTCATCAGAAAGAAAGAAAAAAGAAATCAAAGAAATCAGATAAAATGTAAATTGATGATATAAAAGAACAATAATTTATAGAAAAACAGGATGTATTAACAGAAAGAACCATATGTATATATATATATATAATTATATATATATATATATATAATATATATATATATATAGGAAAGTTTTATAATTTGCTTTAAGCATTGTGTATATATTGGTTTGGAGGTTGATTTTAAAGGCTATCACAATGCAGGTGTAAAGAATAAGGTAACAATGGTATTGTGTGTTAACCTGTTATTTATTCTGGAATTTTCGAGAAGAAATCTCTTTTTCAGATCACTGGAACTGAAGTCGTCTTGTAATGGCATTTCTAGAAATGCCATTACAAGACGACTTCAGTTCAGTAATTTATTTTTAATACATTTTAAACAATTAAATTCGGCTAAAAATTCTTAAAGGAAAAAAAAATAAGGCAATGAGACTGGTGTCCCTGTTTGTTTTGTTTGGAAATAAACCGGAAGTAAATAGTCGGCCATTATCGAATCGCCGTAATGATACCCTTTTTTTTCTTTTTTTTTTTTTTTTTTTTTTACAAATTGTTCAAATCACTTGGGCGGCATGTTTTAACACGAAAATATCATAAAATATGTTTTTAGTAACAATTAAGTTCATTTTAAATAATGCACAAGTACAATTTTATGGTAGGAATTTCGTCACATAAAGTTCAAGATTACCAGAATGTTTTCATGTCAAACCTGCCTAATAAGAAACCATTCCCTTCTCCCTGGATATGGACATGATTGGTCGTTGTCAATTATCGGCTGGATATCAGGAACAAATACGAGAGTTCTTTTCGTATCAGTCGGTGGCACAGCCGCGTAAGTAATCGCAAGGATCCGAGTTCGATACCGGTCCCCATCAACTCATGTAGCATAGATTGGGCAATCTGATCTGTGTGGTAAAGTGGGTACTGACGGCAGGTGTGGCGCTCCACTTCAGCAAATAAACAATTTTCCGGTCCTAGTGAAAAGGAAATAAATCTCTCGCTGTCCGGCTGATATCTACAATAGGTCACTGCACCAACTTTGTCCTTTTTTAATCAATTACATGGCTGTATCCCTTGGACCCTAACGAAACGCCTGGAGAATAAGATAGATGCGAGCTGCACATGAATCTCTCATGCAATCTTGAACAAATTCTGGAAATAACAACTCATAAAAAAGCAGCTGTACGGCCACTTACCCCCATCACACAAACCCTCTGAGTGAGACCAACAAGACATGCTTGTCACTACTGGAGAAGCGAAGACGAACTCATAAGTGACGTCCTCCCGTAGAAACCAGTATATGGACTTGCCAGTGCGGGCCGTCCAGTAAAGATCTACATTGACCAGCTGTACGCGGATACTGGATGCTGCGCAGAGAACCTCCCGATGACAATGAATGATAGGAACGGTTGGCGAGAGTTTGTCATGGATATCCGTCCTACTATAATAATAATGACATGGTTAAGAAAGGGAAACATCAAAAGAGAAACTGAATCACTTATAATTGCTGCACAAAATAATGTCATAAGGACAAACTATATCAAAGCGAAAATTGATAAGACCCAAGAAAATAGTAAATGTAGACTTTGTGGGAATAGAGATGAGACTGTAAACCATATACTCTGCGAATGCAGCAAACTAGCACAACGAGAATACAAAACTAGAAACGGATCACCTCATCCCAGCAAGAAGACCGGACCTAGTGTTGATAAACAAAAAAGAAAGAACTTGTCAACAGGTGGATTTTGCAGTTCCAGCAGATCACAGGGTGAAGCTAAAGGAAAATGAAAAAAATGGACAAATATCTGGACCTTGCCAGAGAAGTGAAAAAGTTATGGAATATGAAAGTCAAAGTGATACCAATTGTAGTTGGTGCACTTGGAACAGTCCCAAAAGGATTAGAAAAGGGTTTGGAAAGGTTGGAAATCAGAGGAAAGTTTGATACCATTCAGAACACTGCACTGCTGCAATCTGCCAGAATACTCAGAAGAGTCCTGGAGACCTGAGGAGACTTGCTGTCACTCAGACTCCAGTGAAAAACCATCAGCTAACACTGATGTGAAAACTCAAAAGGATTAAATAATAATAATAATAACAAAACATATATACAAAAAAGGATTTGGCATTAAATAACCCACAAGGGTTGATATGCCACTAAATAACTCAACAGACGATTTAGATAGGTAGATAGATAGATAGATTTGTGTGTTTGAGACATACCCCAAAACAGACACATGCATACTTACATGTGTTGGGGGTAGGGGTGCGCGTTTTTATCATAGGTAAGTTGATAGACAAGAATGTTAGTTGTCTCATTCATGTCATGATAATGAAAGCGTTAAAAGATGTGTTTATTTCATATGTCAAATGTAATCCGGTTAAATCTTGTTTTGGTCGAAGAAGCCGGCCTAAAAGGGTAAACATAATTACTCGTTTCGGTCAGTGAGGGATTTACAATGGAGATCTACGAAAAGGAAGAAAAAGAAGAAAAACAAAGAGGCGATTTAAAAGACATCAAAGTAAGAAAGAAAAAAACACAACGGGAAGGAATATGAATGTTGGGAAAAAAGGATTTAGTTTATTCTGAAACGAAAAAGTTTAGGTTTTATCCTGATTTTTTTTTTAATTCTCTCTTTTATTTTTGTTGGTATTTAGTGTTTTTCTTTTTATTCCATTCGTTTCTTTCTATTCTTTTCTTTTAATTCTTTCTTTCTTTTGTTCCCCTTCTTTCTTTCTTTCTTTCTTTCTTTCTTTCTTTCTTTCTTTTTGTTCTCTCTTTCTTTCTTTCTTTCTTTCTTTCGATCATTTTTCTTTTTCATTGTTCCGTTCCTGCGTCTTTAATTTTTCCGCTTTTCTTTTTTTCTTTCTTTCTTTCTTTCTTTCTTTCTTTTCTTCTTTCTTTCTTTGTTCTCTCTTTTCTTTCTTTCTTTCTTTCTTTCGATCATTTTTCTTTTTCATTGTTCCGTTCCTGCGTCTTTAATTTTCCGCTTTTCTTTTTCTTTCTTTCTTTCTTTCTTTCTTTCTTTCTTTTCTTTTGTTCTCTCTTTCTTCTTTCTTTCTTTCTTTCGATCATTTTTCTTTCATTGTTCCGTTCCTGCGTCTTTAATTTTTCCGCTTTTTTTTTTTCTTTCTTTCTTTCTTTCTTTCTTTCTTTCGCCTTTTGCCTTTCTTCTTTTTTCTTTCTTTCTTTCTTTCTTTTTGTTCTCTCACTTTCTTTTTTTCTTCCTTTCTTTCTTTCTTTCTTTCACCTTTATTCTTTCTTCCGTTTTTTCTTTCTTTCTTTCTTTCTTATTTCTTTTGCCGTTTCATTTATTTCTTCGGTATTTTCCATCTCTTTTAATTTCTCATACTCTTTATTTATTTATTTGCTCATTTTTTTCTTTATTTTCCCATTCATTTTCTTCCTCGTACTTTTTCTTTCGTTATTTCTTTTCTTTCTTTCTTTCTTTCTTTCTTTCTTCTCTATTTTCACATTCGTTTTCTTTCGTATAATCTTTCTTTCTTTCACCTTTTGTTCCCCCTTTTCTGTCTTTTTTCTCCCTTTATTTCTTGGCTTATTTCTTCTGTATTTTCTCATTCTTTTTTCTTTCTGTGTGTCTCTCTCTCTCTCTCTCTTTCTTTTGTACCCCTTCTTTCTTTCTTTTCTTTCTATTCTTCTTTCTTTTTTTCCTTTGTTCCTCTTCGTTCTTTCGATATTTCTTTCTTTCTATCAATCTATCTATCTTTCTTTCTTTCTTTCTTTTGTTCCCCTTTCTTTCTTTTTTTTTTCTTTCTTCTTTCTTTCTTTCTTTCTTTTCTCCTTTCTTTCTTCTTTCTTTTTTCCTTCTCATATTCATTTCAATTGTCATATCTTATATCTAACCCAATATCCCTTGTATATAGTACATTTCCTAAGTAATAATAGAATTAAAAACAAATCTCCCCTACTTTTTCCTTTAGTTCCCATATTTTCAAATTCCGTCTTATTGGAGTCATATCAACTCCACAAACATATAAGAGACTAAACTCTATATGAAGGCATTTTAATATATTGTCTTTGCCTGACATGGGATTTAAAATATTCGTGACACTAATGATGATAGAATGCGAATTAGTGACCTGTGAGACCAATTCCAACCGCCTTCACATAGATATGCAAGAATCATATATGAGTTGAAGAACCTGTTAAACTCCGCTAGACCGGTTGCCTAACCAAGGTTAAAGAGCCCAGTCTACCCTACTATTTATCCATAGCTGGAGGGAGAGTAGGATTCATACCTTTCCCAAGGGTATTAGCGCTAAATGAAATGCAATTACCACATCCAGGATTTGAACTCGGGGCGACGAGTCCATTTCCCATGACTTTAACCATTACACCACCGAGGCTTTGGAAAATATATATATACTGGGCCGAGTTAGCTCAGTTGGTAGAGCGTTAGGCTAGAAACCACAAGGTTCCTAGTTCGATACCGGTCCTCGCCAACTCAGCGTATGAGTAGCACCGGGATCTGTGTGGTAAAGTAAGGAGCTGATGGTAGGTGTGACGCTCCACCTCAGATGCTAAAAAACAATCTCCTTGGTCTAGCGCTATTGTAAAGGGGATAGACTCCCTCGCTGACTGGCTGATACCGACTTTAGGCCGCCCCGTCGACTTTACTTTACTTTATAAGTTAAATGATGTTATTGAAAGTTTTACTCACTAATGTGGTAGAATAGTTATTTACTAAGCTTAGCTCGTCCTGCCGGCTGCGACAGAAGATTAGATTGACTTCACCTCTGCAGAGGGGTAGAATGCCCCAATGATGCCACCAATTGTCTGCGGGGTTGGGACCGTAATGCTTAAGGATGGAACCCTGGTGGCTGAACAGTCCATGACATATAACTTTCCACTTTGATCTTCCACAGGAGGTCTGAGAGGCTCCCTCGAATCAATCAGCTGGTCACGTCAACCCCTAACACCTACATGATTGTCCAAGCCCTATTGCCTTAATGGCAGCGTACAACTCTTTTTATCATATACGTGCTAGAAGGCGGTGGCTAACGGTCTTAGTGTATTGGGTATGACGTTAAACTGCATCTAATTGGGAAGTTCCAATTTCGGAACTCTGGGAAGTGTGGTATACCCCTTTATTGCCATTATTCCAAGGTCCACTCTGACCCAGAGTGGTAGTACCTGTTAGGGTACCATCTATAGATTGAATAAAAATAAATGATTTTTAAAATGTGTGTTTAAGCATTGCGTTTAAATTCTTCTTTTTTTTTTTTGAATACCCATCAAACATGAATAGAACAAAACGTCTTTGGCATAAATTAACCCAACAAGGTTTGACATGCCGTAAAATCCAATAAACTTAACCAATCTAAGCTAAGATGTTGCACATGGCCAGAAATACGGGGCGCCTAGTGAGAATCGAACTCACAATCAATGATCTGTTAATTTATCACGCTAACTTTTACATCACGTGAGGTGTTCTTATAACGTGATAGAATATATTTTTTAATACTGCAAAAGTGGAACTTTTAAAAAACGTGACACAAAAAAGTTTGGTTTTACGGCATATCAACCTCAGTGGGTCATTTAATGCCGATAAAGTTTTGAAATAAATTAATCCTTAATAGATACACATTTTTTAAAATACATTTTTCTATTTAACCCATAGATGGGACCCTAACAGGTACTACCGCTCCAGGTCAGTGTTGACCTGGGAGCAATGGTGGTGAAGGGGTGCCCCACATTCCACAGACCTCCAGAACTGGAACCTCACCATCAGATGGAGTTTAACGTCATTCCCAGGACATGTAGACCCTCAGCCACCGCCTTCTAGCACCCATATGAGAAAAAGGATTAAGGGTTGCCATAATGGCAATAGGGTTGGGGCAATCATATAGGTGCTAGGGCTTGATATGACCAGCCGACTGATTGGAGGGGGTCTCTCCGATCGCCCGTCTAGCCTAAGTAAGGGTCTAAGTGGAGAGTTGCAAGTCATGGACTGCTCATCCACCAAGACTCCGTCCTTAAGCATCACGGGTCGCCACCCACGGGAACAGGTGGCCCCATTTGGGGGAGGGTTACCCCTCTGCATTCTAACGCCCCAGCAGACAGGGCGGACAAAAATGTTTATTATTCGCTTCAATTTTGGATATTTTGAAGAAAAGGTGCGAAAACTATCCAACCCAACAACAGATCAAACAACAGACAGAGACCCAGCAGTTATTTCCTATAGCTCCAACCTAAAAAGGGGAACCACTCTGAATGAATTTTATCTGTTAATTAATCTACCAATTATTTTCCCATTAAACTAACCCTAAACCCTAACCCTAACCTCGTCTTCTTTTTCCTGGTAGATCAATAAATAAATAAATAAGTAAAGTCTTCGGGGCGGCCTAAAGTCGGTATCAGTCAATCAGCGAGCGAGTCAATCCCCTTTTCACTTGCACTAGACCAAGGGGATTATTTTTAGCGTCTGAGTTGGAACGCCACACATACCGCCAGCTCCTGACTTTACCGCACAGATCCCTCTGCTACTCATATGCTGAGTTGGCGAGGACCGGTATCGAACTAGGAACCTTGTGGTTTCTAGACGAACGCTCTACCGACTGAGCTATCCCGATCCCTATAAATAAATAAATAAATAATGTATAAAATTCATTCAGAGTGGTTCCCCTTTTTTGGTTGGAGTTATAGGAAATAACCAACCCAGCTACTTCGATCCAAAACAAAAGAGCCCAACTCTGTTTCAGCCAAGAGAATTGTCGAACAGTAAGAAGATAAGTAAAGAATTATTACTACTAGTGAGAATACGCGCCCTCCGCTGGGCGTAAATATTTAAGTTTTAATATAATGAAATATATTAAATCAGAAAGTCTAACGAAATTAAATCAGGACGCATATGAAAAGATATCATTTATTTTACTTGTTTTACATATGAATCTATCTCCTTTTCGCTAGGATATTGTTTTTACTGAGAAGGACCGCCACACCCAACGTCAGCTCCCCAGATTACAACGCAAATCATATTGCCCAAGCTTATGCGCTGAGTTGGCGAGGACCGGTATCGAACCAGGAACCTTGTGATTACCTAGGCGGATGCTCTACCAAGTGAGCTAGAGCCGTCATTAATTTGGAGACAAAAAGTCGAGGAAATTCTGATCACACAGCACCCCACACATCGACAGCAACCGTAATAATAATAATAATAATAATAATAATAATAATAATAATAATAATGGTGTGAAAAACTCGTAAATAAAGAAAACCATTTCTCTAAGGAAGGCCAAAGTGAAGATAAAAGTTTTTGCCCAAAAAGAAATAATAACGAATTAAAGAAATGAATTTGAAAATAAGGCGAAAGTAAGGCGGGAACTGAACGAACAAAAAAAATAAAAATAAAACAGAATTAACAAGCCCCCAAAAAACTACAAAAAATTACGCCATATCTTTGGATGTAAAAGAAAAAAGGAAGAAAAAAACAACAAAAATCTTCGTATCATTTTTGCTGCATTTTTTAAAAATTGTTTTATTATTTCTAATTTTTTTCTTTTTATTTGCTTTTGTAATTTTCTGTTTTGCATGTTTGAAAGAATGTGAAAGATAAGAATTTTGTTTGTTTGTTGTTGTGTGTTTTTGTAATGGTTCTCTGAACAAAACTACTACAAGAGATAAGGACGTCGTATTTATTTAATTTCAACTCTTTCGTTTCAATTCGGTTCCTTATTTTTTTGTTTTTGTTCTTTATTAAGGTTCCTGAATAATTTCTTTATTTCATTCTCTCTCCTTTTATCTAACGTTTCTATTCTTTTCTTCTTTCGTTCGTTCTTTCGTTCGTTCTTTCGTTCTTTCTTTCCTTCGTTCTTTCTTTTTTCTTTTTTCTTTTTGTAGAAAGAAATAAACTATGAGGAAGGAATGAGCTTCCTTGTTTCTTTCTTTCTTCTAATTTTTTCTTAATAATTTCTGTATTTTCTTCTTTCTCAGTTTATCTAACGTTTCTCTTCTTTCTTTCTTTCGTTCGTTCTTTCGTTCGTTCTTTTCGTTCTTTCTCTTTTTTCTTTTTTCTTTGTAGAAAGAAAGAAACTATGAGGAAGGAATAAGTTTCCTTATTCTTTCTTTCTTCTAATTTTTCTTTCTTTCTTTATTTTTATTTTTTTCTAAATAATTTCTGTATTTTTTCTTTCTCACTTTATCTAACGTTTCTCTTCTTTCTTTCTTTCTTTCTTTCGTTCTTTCTTTCTTTCTTTCTTTCTTTCTTTTTTCTTTTTTCTTTTTGTAGAAAGAAAGAAACTATGAGGAAGGAAAAAGCTTCCATAGTGTTTCTTTCTTTCTTTCTTTCTTTCTAATTTTTTCTTTCTTTCTTTCTTTTTTATTTTATTTCTAAATAATTTCTGTATTTTCTTCTTTCTCAGTTTATCTAAACTTCTCTTCTTTCTTTCTTCTTTCTTTCTTTCTTTCTTTCTTTTTCTTTCGCTCTTTCTTTCATTCTCTCGTTCTTTCTTTTTTCTTTTTGTCGAAAGAAATAAACTATGAGGAAGGAATAAGCTCCCTTATTGTTTCTTTCTTTCTTCTAATTTTTTCTTTCTTTCTTTCTTTTTACTTTTTTCTAAATAATTTCTTTATTTTCTTCTTTCTCCCTTTATCTAACGTTTCTATTCTTTCTTTCTTTCTTTCTTTCGCTCTTTCTTTCTTTCACTCTTTCTTTCATATTTTCGTTCTTTCTTTTTTCTTTTAGAAAGAAAGAAACAATTAGGCAGGAATAAGCTTCCTTATTGTTTCTTTCTTTCTTTCTTTCTAAATTTTTTTTCTTTCTTTCTTTATTTTTGTTTTTTTCTAAATAATTTCTGTATTTCTCTTCTTTCTCACTTTATCTAACGTTTCGCTTCTTTTTTTCTTTCGTTATTTATTTCCATTTTTCGTTCAATCTTTCTTTTATTTTTTAGAAAGAAAGAAACAATAAGGAAGGAATAAGCTTCCTTACTGTTTCTTTCTTGCTTTCTAAATTTTTCTTTATTCACTTTTTCCTCTATTTTCTTCTTTATTCATTTTTTCTAAATTTTTTCTTTATTCATTTTTTCCTATATTTTCTTCTTTCTCATTTTATCTAACATTTCCTTTCGTTCTTTATTTCCTTTCTTCTTTCTTTCTTTTTTTTTCAGAAAGAAAGAAACAATAAGGGGTCAATAAGATTATTCATTCTTTCTTTCTTTCTTTCTTCTTTCTTTCTTTCTTTCTTTCTTTCTTTCTGAAATTATTTCATTCTTTCTTGAGCTCATTTCTTTCTTTATTAAGTTTCATAATTAATTGTATTTTCTTCTCTCTCAATTTATCCAACGTATCTCTTCTTTCTTTCTTTCTTTCTTTCTTTCTTTCTTTCTTTCTTTTTTTTCGTTCGTTCGTCCTTTCTTTCGTTTTTTTTTCTTTTCTGTTCTTGATTGCTTCTTATGGTTTCTCTCTTTCTTTCTTTCTTTCTTTCTATTTTTTTCCTTTTCTTTCTTTTCTTTTCTCTTATTTACATTTATCGTTTAAGAATTCTGTTCTTTCTTTCTTTCTTTCTTTCTTTCCTTTTCTTTTCTTTCTGCTTCCATTTTGTTTGTTTGCTTCTTTCTTTCCTTCTTTATTTTTACTAATTTCTAGATAATTTCTTTATTTTCTTCTTTCTCCCTTTATCTAACGTTTCTTTTCTCTTCTTTCTTTCTTTCTTTCTTTTCTTTTCTTTTCTCTTTCTTTATTGCTTTCTTTCTTTCTTTATTGCTTTCTTTCTTTCTTTCTTTCTTTCTAAAAGTCTTTCTTTCTTTTAAAAATCTTTCTTTCCTTTGACTTCTTTCTTTTTCCTTCTTTCTGTCCTTTTTTATTTATTTATTTTTACACACTTCGTTTATAACAATTCTATTTTAAAAATTTCTTTCATTTCCTCTCTCTTTCTTTCTTTCTTATTTATTCATTTATTTATATTTTTAATAAGTGTGTTCGTCTCGTTCTGAAGGTAACATTCTCATTTTTTACTGTCTTTCTTTTTCTTCTTTCTTCATTCATTCATTCAATTATTCATTATTTTTTTCTTTATTGCTTCTTTCTTTCTTTTTTCTAAAATTGTTTCTCTTTTTCTTTCCTTTTCTCGTATTCATATGGCTTGTTTAAGGATTCTCTTTTTTCTTTCTTTCTTTCTCTCTCTTTCTTTCTTTCGTTCGTTCGTTCATTTCCTTATTCCTTATTATTTCATTCTTTCTTTCTTTCTAAAAATGATCATTTTCTTTCTTTTTTCTTTTCTTATTTACATAGATTCTTCAAGGATTGTGTTCATTCTTTCTTCCTTTCTTTTTATCTCTTTTTTAATACACTTCATTTATAATAATCTTTTTACTTATTTTTCATTCACTTCCTCTCTTTCTTTTTTCTTTTTTTCTTTGCTTTTATCTTTTAATTTTCCATTTCTCTTTTCTTTATTTCTTTCATATAACAATTTTCTCCCGTTTTCTTTTACTTCCCTTCCTCCTTCTTTTCTTTCTTTCTTTCTTTCTTTCTTTCTTTCTTTCTTTCTTTGCTTACATTTTTACTTTTGTCTTTCTGTTCTCTTTTTCTTTCTCTCTTTCTTTCTTTTTTTTCTTAAATTTTTCATTTTTCATTCTTTCTTTCTTTCCTCTTTACATGAATTCTTATTTTTATTTTTTTCTTTCTTTATCTTTTTTCTTTTTGTTTCTCTATTATTATTTTTTTTCCTTTTCCCTTGTTCTTTTAATTACTCGTTTAATGCTTTATTTTATTCATTCATTCATTTTCATTATTTCATTTCTTTTCTTCTTCATTTTCTCATTTATTTTGTTTTTCATTCATTATTTCTCTTTTTGTTTCTTAATACTGTTTTTACTGATTTTCGTTAATTTCTTTCTTTCTTTTGATTCTTCATGTGTGCTAATTTTTTTCATTCGTATTCTTGAATTTCTTAATTTTTCATTCTTTATTCTTTTTTAGTAAAATAGATCACTAATAGGGACTAGGTTTATTCTATTAGTGACCACCCCAAGCAGAGTTTAACAGGTTTGAATTCAGAGTTTTCCGTCTCTTGACTGGTTGCCTAACCAAGGTTAAGAGCCGAGTCTGCCCTACTATTTACCCATAGCTGAAGGGAGAATAGTTGGATTCATACTTATCGCAAGGTTATTGGCGCTATGTAAACTCAAACTTCGTCCAGGATTTGAACTCGGGTCGATGAGTCCATTTCCCATGACTCTAACCATTACACCTCGTGCATCCACTATTTCGTTCCGTTTTTGTTTTTGTTTTTTACTTTTTTACTTTTCTTTATTAATTTTCTTTTTGACTTTTTGTTTTTCTTTCTTTCTATCTTTCTTTTATACTTCTTCTTGTATTATTTTTTTTTCTTTCTTTCATTAAATCTTCTTTTTTTTTTCTCCTTCACTGATTATATTTTGTAGATATAGTATAATTACCCGAGTCGATCGCTACGGGCAGGATAGGACAAATAGTCGCAAGTATCGGAAATCCTACAAGAATAGTCCTATCTATGGGTTAAATAGAAAATGTGATTATAAAAAAATTGAATATCCATTAAGAATGAATCTATTTCAAAACTTTGTCGGTATTAAATGACCCATTGAGGTTGATATGCCGTAAAACAAAATAAAACAAACCAAGTCCAAACCCTTTTTATCATATAGGTGTTAGAAGGCGATGGCTGAGGGTTTACATATCCTGGGAATGACGTTAAACTCTATCTGATGGTGAGGTTCTAGTTTTGGAGGTTTGGGGAATGCGGAGCACCCCTTCATCACTATTGCTCCTTGGTCCACTCTGACCCGAAGTGGTAGTACCTGTTAAGGTCCCATCTATGGGTTAAATAGAAAAACATGAGTTGATAAACAAAATTTGTTATCCATTAAGAATTAATTTATTTCAAAACTTTGTCAGTATTAAATGACCCATTGAGGTTGATATGCCGTAAAACAAAACAAAACCGAACCAAACCTACGAGAATCAATCTTGCTATTCAGTTATAATGGATCTGCGAGACTAGCTTGCTAACCATTACATCACGATGGGTGCCCTTTTACCCAATACGTTCGCCTCGGGTAAGAGAAGATACAAGGTCAAAAGCATGGGAAATCCTGTGAGAATCTAACTCGCTATTTCTTCTTCTATTAATAATGGAGATTCGCTTCCGGTTTTGTCTGTAACAAAAACTACGTCACTGCTTACGTCACATTATCCAAAATCGTCATAACATAGAATAAATACACTCAAAATTTGAACATGCAACATTAGACAGTCCTCATTGTTTTTTAAAACAAGTTTTAATAAAATACATGACTGGTATTATATATCTATATATAGTTTGTTTTATCTTAATACATATTTAAAGTTTACATTTCAAATTGTTTTATTTTTTAATCCTTTAATGAATTTGATGATTTTACTTACTTAGGGTACAAACTCGCTGACATTGAATTTTTCACTCCCACCACTCAGGCAATATGTTTCAAAAATCTATTTTTACATCGGCCGGAGGGCGTTTTTTATTTCGTACTAGTAATATATAAGATATGATTTTAAAGTCTTTATATGCTTATTATCCCTGTTAACCCGTTATTGTGCATCCATAATAATTTCGTAATAAAGTAGAATTTTTATCATTTTAATCACCTGTGGGAGATTCTAAGAATTTGTTGACAGGGATAGTGAACTTGTGGAGCCGGTATGAAATTATATTATGAAGGTATTTACAAGAGGTTGTTAACATTTATAAATTTACTTTTTTTAATTAGGTGCGATATAATATTATATATATATATATATATATATAATATATATTATATATATATATATATATATGTGTTGTTAACAACCTCTTGTAAATACCTTCATAATATAATTTATTACATTGACTTCCTCTCCGACCCAAACAACTACGGGAGTGAATGAGCTCTGATGATGATTTTTGTAAAATCGAAATATTGAACAGTATCAGCTATGATTATATTATAAATTGTTTTCTTCTTTAACAGCATTGTATGATGTTTTCATTCCACCTTTTCATACTCATATATATATATAATCCTTATTTCCTCAGTGAATTCCTACTATAAAATAAACTAAACCCTAATTTTATGTCCGTGCTTTTGCAATAAATGTGCTATTTTCTTGCACCCGTTATTTTATAATACTAAAATAATATTTTCTTTATTTGTTAAAAAATAAAGAATTCAAGAAAATATATTTAGTATTGTAAAATAACGGGGCAAGAAAAAATAAAACATTTATTGCAAAACACCGGACATAAAATGAAGGTTCAATTTATTTTATGGTAGGAATTTACAAAGTTAAAGATTACCTATATATATATATATATATATATATATATACAGAGAGAGAGATAGAGATAGAGAGAAGAGAGAGAATAGTATTATATATATTTCGAATATAACATATGCATATGCATATATATTGCTTATATTACATATATATATCTTATTTAATGGAGATGTGGGTTGTTGTCTGTAACCGAAATACACAGTCCATTCTCCATGATTTTTATTTTTATTTAAAACCTTCAATTATTAGTAAAAATTTTTACATCATTAAGACGTAACAATATCTTACATACTATTAACAGTTGCAAATTATATTTATATATATTTCAACGAAATAGCGGTTTCAGTGTGAATGGGAAGGCTAATTTGCATATTGATCTTTAAAAATTTGATTTTAATAAATATTATGCAGTATTATGATTTCTAATTGTTTGGTTTCATCTTAATAAATAGCAGCAAAAATCTCGGGGATAAATCTTACAGAAATCTTTAAACATTAAAAAATAACTGTAATTTATATTCTTTCTTCCTATTTTAACTAAATAGGTTTTAAATTAGGGAAATTGCCACTGAAAGACGGGATAAGGGAAAATTGGTTACTGTGTGGAACAGTTAGTTTCAAAAGTTGTTCTATTTTCCGATCTATACCCCTCTGTTCAAATATTTTTATCTTGCATTCTTATTCAGTTTCATTAAGCCTTTCTACATTTAACATGATATGTTATTATATTAAAAACTTAAAACTGCACCCGGAGGGTGCATATATTTTGCTAGTATATATTAAACAATTTCATAATATATACAATTATATACATATCATGCATAAATATGATACATATATATCATATATATATATATATATATATATAGTATAATATATATATATAAAGGTCTGTTGTTGTCATAAACGTATCGAGATTGAAGCTGTATTTACCAAGATAAGAATGAACAATAAAATGTAATTGTAATTTTTTCAGAATATAAGTGCGTCAAAAAAGTTACATATTGTAAAGCTGCACTTACCTAGATTATGAAGATATGAAATGTAACGCTATTTTTTAGAATACAAGGTGTGTCAAAAAAGTACATATTTTAAGCTGATTTACCAGATAGGAATAAGACCAGGCATGGAAAAATTAATTTTTAGGAATTAACAACCGGTGTGTCTAAAAAACTACCGAAAATCTTCGATACTTTTGACATACCTTTCTGGAGATTGGGAAGGTGAGTTTTAGGTTTATATTTATATTTTCCTTCGGTTTTAATTTACATAGAAAACAATATTAAGCTCATAATCTTAATCCATTTTAATCTTTATATAAATACGCGTGTACATAAAACTTCCGTCCGTTATTATCCTGCAACACCCTCTAGTTAGAAATGCGACCGTCCAAATTATTCAAGATGCAATGCGAAAATATAGATCCAGATTTTCTTGTGTCGCTTAATCGCATATTTATTATAAGTTTCATTATATTTCACCCAGTCGAAAAAATTAAATTTTCCAAATGGGCTTGCGTCGCTTACATGCGCAACGAAAAATTGATAAGAATTGAAAACAAATAAAAAAAAAAGGAGTTACATGTTTGATTTCTTGTTTGTTTGTTGTTTTTTTTTTGTTTTTTTGAATATTGAAATTGGGAATCTATGTTATATATTTGGTAATTTTGATCTTATGTCGTCCAGGTCTCCTGCCATTAACTTAGACTTATGTTTAGCAGACAAGCGTCAGGCGAATTTCCGACCCAACTTAGATATTTTCCGAGTCGTGTTTTGTCACTTTTTTCGGCAACTTAATGTAGATATTTTAAACGACTCTCAACGGATTATTATCAGCAAATAAATATAAATATTTTACAACCTCCTTTTAAGAAAGAGTAAGATTGAATTAAACCAGGATTATTATACATTTTACGTATTAAATTGTTTTGCAATAACTCTTCAGTAAATAGATCAAACGTTGCAATAATTAAATTACATGATATATTTATATCTTAAGTCCATGACTGAGGGTCTAAGTGTCCTGAGTATAACATTAAACTGCATCTAGTGGTGAAATTCCACATCATATCGCAATATTTTCTTTATTTTTACAAATACTTTATATTACTATATAGATTTTTCTTTTAAACGACCTGAAGTCGAAAATGTTTTAAATATATTAAATGTTTTAAATATATTAAAGAAAAATCAATTTAAACAGCATTAG
Source organism: Doryteuthis pealeii (assembly GCA_023376005.1). NCBI lineage: Eukaryota > Metazoa > Mollusca > Cephalopoda > Myopsida > Loliginidae > Doryteuthis > Doryteuthis pealeii. The sequence continues at coordinate 81,089,176 of CM042168.1, forward strand.
CTATGTAATTTTATTAAAATATACTCTTAAATTTAGAAATGTTTAAAAAACTGAGATCTTGAAAATACATTTTTGAAAATGTTTTTATTAATTATCATTTTTTACGATTTCATTACTATAAAAAATTACTTTTTAAATTATATAAACCCGAAATCTGATATATATTATTTTCTCAATAGAAAATATTGGTGTTCAAAAGGTTATTTTAGAAATAAAATCGAAGACTATTTTTAAGAATATATTCTTAATATATTTTAATAAACAAAAAAAAAGTATAACAAATATAGAAGCATTAAACAAAATATGAATTTGTGACTGAGATTTTGTTGATAAATGTAAAAGTACTGAATAAATAGGATTGATTTGAAAAAAATTGTTTAGTCTATCTTGGGTTTTCCATTGGACACAAAAATCCCATTTTCCCAGAACTTGATAGAATTAAGCAAAAAGCACGGATTATTACGCTTTTTATCACCATACATTAGAAGAAATGAGGCTTGTCAATAATAAATCATGACATTTTCAATGAAAGTAAACGGAACTGCTTTAACAGCTCAAATCAGGTCCACTCTGATTCGGAGTAACAGTATCTTTTACGGTCCCATTTTTAGATCGTTTATGAGTTTTTAAAAGTGTGTTTAAGAATGAGTTACAAAAATTGAATATCACAAAACGTCTTCGGCATAAAATAACCCAAGGGTTGACCTGCCGTAGAATCTAACGAAACAATTAAAATCCCAAACTCTTTTTATCATATATGGCCTAGAATTTGATGGCTGAGGGTCTAAGTGTCCTGGGTAAGACGTTAAACTGTATCTAGCGGTGAAGTTCAAATTCTGGAGCTCTGGGGAGTGTGGAGTACCCTTTCATCGACATTACTTCCAGTTCCACTCTGATCCTGGGTGGTAGTACCTGTTAGGGTTGACATGCCGTAAAATCCAATCAACCAACTCCAACGTTTAACCTGACCTCCCGGTTTCCCTTTTCTTCTATTCTTCTTCAAGATTCATGTGTATATCCACAAATCCTACTAGTTACAAATATCACGAAGAAAGAATGCGTAATTTTTGCATTTTTCTTTTTGTTGATACAAAAAGTTTATTAAACTTTTGCCAAATTTCCTCCAAGACTGAACCAAATATTTCGGGTATAGTGACGTAAGCAGTGACGTAGTTTTTGTTACAGACAAAAACCGGAAACGAATCTCCATTATTAATAGATAAGGTAAAATAAATGTTTTCATATACAAGGGGGGTGGTTTGGTTTGGTTTGTTTTACGGCATATCAACCTCAATGGGTCATTTAATGCCGACAAAGTTTTGAAATAAAGTCATTCTTAAATGAATACTCAATTTTTTATGAATACACTTTTCTATATAGATTGAACCCTAACAGGTACTACCACTATTGGGGTGCGATAGGTTAATTGTCATCTAAATTAAACAAAAATTAGAATAAAACTAATATCTCACGTTATTAGGTATATTCACAAAAAATTAGCTTCAACAATTTTGATATCATCTGCAAGCCTTTCCGATAGTCTCCCTGGTTAAGATCGCAAGTAGGGGGCATTGAGTTAGGATCGAACCCGCTATTCAGCAGTAATGGATAGGCAAGACTACTTTGCTAACAATTAAACCAAGATGGAAAGCCGTTTTCTTAACCCAAACTGTTCGCCCCGATTCAGTGTATCACCCTAGAAGGAGACTTATGATGCATAAAGTCGAATTTTGCCTAAAAGTTGTTGTTTTATTAGTTAGGCCCAGGACTTATTGAGTGATGTGTTAATATCTGACGCTTACGGCGGTCGGTTACTAAACGTGACAAATCTTTTATTTGAAGTGTTTCTGTGCCTCGTCCATTGTTTTGTTAATCAGTAGATAATATACCGAATAAGTTAAGTATTTGGTAGTGTTGCATATTTAAGGGTTGGTTTAGCTCAGTTGGTAGTAAGAGGAATTACGGTCTTTAGGGAGCTCTTATTCTCTCAGTTGTAGGCAATTATTCGGATGAAAGGGCGAACAGTTTGGGACACAGGGTAACTGTTGTATACTCTCTTTCCTTTCTTACTTCTATTCTTCTAGCGTCTCTTCTAGCGTCTGGACTTCGTCTTGGGGACTTCGTGTTGTCTTCCATTGGAGATTTCTCTTTATCAGAAGCCCTGTGTCATTGGTAGTTTTTTAGATAATAACACAAGACTTCGATTTAACTTAGATCATATTTTATTCTGAAATCCCACCAGACTACCTGCGCAGATTGAGTCGGCACCGTGCATAACACGACTTACCACCGTCGTGGATTTTGGCCGATCTGACTAAAATCTCTTTCTAGTCTAAACCGGAAGAGGGTCTTCTACACCGATTCTCACGGTATCCACCGGAAGTAGGATCAGGACTGAGGTCAAGCCTTGTCATTCAATCCTTCAAGTCCACCGTCTGAACTTGTAACAGCCATTTTGGTTTCTACACTACTGTACATAAGTATTAGAAATCTAATAATTATGTAACATAACGAGAATCGAACTCGCTATTAAGTAGTAGTGAACCGTCGAGAAGAGCTTGCTGACCATTACACCACAATGCGACGCCTCTCTTATTTACTCAACCCATTTGCCACGGGTAGGACTTTAATCAAAGATGACACAAGTATGGAGCATGTAGCTAGGAACGAACTCACTATTCAGTAGAAATGGATCAAACCAAGTGCTACCTTTTCTTTTTCTTAACAAAAAAACGATACAAAAAAACATTAGTATTATCTGCGTTATTCGGACTATTGTCCTCATCTTCATTGTTATCTGTACAACATTTCGGCTGAAATGCTCCCCGGTCTTCTTCAGGTATTTCTTGTTGAACTCGGGAACCTTCTCGGGCTGATAAATTATTTATTTATTTTCCCATTAAAATAACCCTAGCAGATTTCCTAGTAGATCAATAGATAAACAAATTATTTATCAGTCAAGAGTGGTTCCCCTTTGTTTATGTTAGACTTATAGGAAATAACCAACTACTGTCTATTTTCCCTCTAGTATCATGACCGACTTTCGTCTGCTTTGTTTCATTACAGTCTCTTATAAAAAATTAGAAAAGTATTTAAAAATAGTCTAGTTAAACATTTTCTCCTAAAATCTACAACCAACTTTTTTTTATGTCAAAACTTTTGTTCTGAATTATTTTCTCATCAGAACCGTAAGAATCTCGTACCATTGAGATGCTGTATCTCGGAACTGTCGTACCTTTGAAATCAGTATTAAATTCATACTACTCTTTTTAAATCCTCTGCACTGTCCTCAGAGTGATACGCATACACTCAAAAATCGTCGTATTGTGTGAATGCCGAACAGTAAGACATGCTGTTCAAAATAAACAAAAAAAAACTGGTGGAATGAATTGCATCTTGGTGCTGCTTTCCTCGAGTAACAATGTTTGCACATATTCTAGATTTGTCCATAACAGGACATAATATAATATATTATATATAATATATTATAATATATATATATATATATTCATTCGTCGATTTGAAAGATTTGATGCAAGAAAATATACGTAAATTATGTCTTTAATATTTACCAAACACACACACACACACACACACACATATATATATATATATATATATATATGTGTGTGTGTGTGTGTGTGTGTGTGTGCGTGTGGATGCGCGCGTGTGTGTGTGTGTGGTTTGGTTGGTTGGTTTATTGATTTTAACGGCATATCAACCCGTCCGGGGTTATATCATGCCTAACGGTTAGGTTGTAATACATATTGTCTATTCATATATATACATTTTAGTAATTGGTTTTAACAATGTGTTAGCATTATTGGGAATTGTGTTATATGGTATTGATTTGTTTCATGTCTATATTCTATGGTATAATTTTATTTCCCTAAAAAAGAGAGAATATCCTCCATGTTGACATTTTCAAACAGATCTTTCATATTGTTAGCTTTAAAATAACGGTTTCTGATGTGAGCAAAAAACCTGCATTCCATGAATAAGTCTTTAACTGTCAAAGGTGTTTGACATGTTCCACATTGTGGTTGTTGTTCTTGTTTGAGTATATAGGAGTGCGTTAGTCTTGTATGACCAATGCGTTATCGGGACACAATGACTTGTTCCTTTCTAGACTTCCTTAAAGTTGGTCTGCAGCCTCCCAAAGTAGGTTTGATTAGGAAGAGTTTGAGTTACCAGCATGTGTTTCGGGCATGATGTTTTGTTCATATACACATGTATTAATTATTTTTAATGGAAAATAAAATAAATATTATAATGAAAATTATAAAAGATAAATTTTAAGCATACAAAGAATAATGGCTTTCCTTAGGGTAATACATACATATATATATATATATATAATATATATATATATATATATATATATATATATATATGTGTGTGTGTGTGTGTGTGTGTTTATATATATATATATATATATATATATATATATATATATATATATATATATATTATGGACTCTCCTCGTCGATTTTCGACGGCATGAGAGTTCACACACACAATGAACACCAACAGTGATTTGTTATAGTGGTGAAGGCTTGTGTTGGACCATCCACACTTTTTGGCACAGTCGATAGGAAAGAATTGGTGCATCAAGGGTTGCCACAAAAACCAATCAGCGACGACCTCAGGAATTTTGAATTCAAAGTTATCCCTCTCCTATACTGGTTACCTACCCAAGGTTGAATGGCCCAGTCTACCCTACTATTTAACCCATAGCTGGGAGAGAATATATGGATTCATACCTCTCCAAGGGTATTAGGCGCTATGTGAATGCCAAACAGCTTCGTTATATTATATATATAATATATATATATATATATAAAGTATATAAAAAATGGAATCAAATCCGACAGTATAAATTATATACAAAGAAAACATTATCAAATATTGTGCTAAGAAATGCCTACATCTGATGTTTCATTTGTATTATAATTTATACACACCATAGAGTTGAACCAGACACTTGTTAGGACAATATATACAATTGATTTTCTTTAGGTACACTAGCAAATATATGCACCCTCCGGATGCAAGTATTTAAGTTTTAATGTAATGAAATATCGTATTAAATTAGAAAGACTAATGAAACTAAATAAGAATGCAGATAAAAAGATTTGAAACAGAGGAGGGTATAATCGAAAAATAGAACAACTGAAATTTACTCTTCATCACTCTCGTCTTTCACTGCTAAAATTTTCCTAATTTAACTATTTAGTTAAAGAGGAAGCAAATAATAAAATGACAGTTATCTTTTCTTGTTAATGGATTTATTAAGATTCATTGAAGAGAATTTTTGCTTATTATTCATTAAAATAAAACCAAACAGTTAGAAATAAAATATACTAAGCATTATTTATTAAAAATTAATTTTTATATCATATGCAAATTAGCCTTCCCGTTCACACTGTAAACCGCTATTTTGTTGTATATATAAATACAATTGCATGTTATTAGTATGTATATGGTTAACAGTATAAATAATGTAAAAAAACAATTTTATTTAATAATTGAGGGTTGAAATAAGGATAAATCATGGTGAATGTGACGTCAATTACTAAGGGAATTGTGACTTGAGTAGTGTTTAGTTTTTCGGTTACAGACAGAAAAAAACACACAATCTCCATTATAATAAGATCATATATATATATATATATATATATATTAATGTTTATATATATATACCACATGAAAACAAATGATGAAGTTCACACACACACACACACACACACATATATATATAATATATATATAGGTGTGTCAAAAAGTATCAAGATGGAAGCTGTATTTAATTTTTTTTCAGAATATAAGGTATGTCAAAAGTACATATGTTAAATGTATATTTATCAAGATAGTAATGATGATTGAATGGTAGATTTATTTTTCAGAATAGAAGGTGTGTCAGAAAATCTCGATACCTTTTTGACACACCTTGTATATGGCCGGGTTAGCTGAGTCGGTAGAGCGTTCGGCTAGAAACCGCAAGGTTTTAGTTCGATACCGGCCCTCGCCAACTCAGCGTATGAGTAGCACGGATCTGTGCAGTAAAGTAAGGAGCTGATGGTAGATGTGGCGCTCCATCAGACGCAAAACCAATCTCCTTCGTCTAGCGCCAGTGAAAAGGGGATAGTCTCCCTCGGCTGATTGGCCGGTACCGACATTAGGGCGGCCCGACGGATTTACTTTTACTTATATATATATATATATGCAGCATACACACACAACACAACACATATATATATATTGCACAACACACACCACACTATTATATATATATATATACACACACATATATATATATTATGCATACACACACCCAACACATATATATAATATATATGCACACACACACACACAACACACTATATATATATATATATATATATATTGCACACACACACATATATATATATGCACACACACACATATATATATATATGCACACACACACACACATATATATATATGCACACACACCACACACAACACATATATTTGCACACACACACACACATTATATATAATATGCACACACACACACACACACATATATATATATATATATATATATGTATATACACACACACACACAACATATATATATATGTATATATGCACACACACCACACACATATATATATACATGCACAACACACACACACACACACAAACATATATATAATATATATAATATGTATATATATATATATATATATATATATGTATATATGCACTTTTACATTTGTTTTATGATGTATATTTACCGTCTTGATCTTTTACACTCACTTTGATTGACAAGTGCTTTCTCATTTTTGCGGGCTTCTCCGTCAAATTATGTGACAATCTTTCCTGATAGAGACATTTCTTTTTTTTTTTTGTATATACGTGAAAAAGAAAAAAAAGAGAAACCAAGAAAAAAATTACATTAAATTTTTTTTTACCGATAACGCAGTAGATTCTTTTAAAAAAACACAAAAAAACACACAAAAAAAGGAAATAAAAAAAAACAAAAAAAAGATGTTCAGCATTAAAAAGTTAAGATGTCCGCCTAACCCCGTCCCATCGCCTTCTTCTCCCCCTCAGGCGACAAGAGATAGGGTCGATGGAGCAATTGTCTTCAAGCGCCTCCTGCCCCCTCCCCCCAACCCCCATCTATGCCGTCGCCCAACTCCTCTATCTTGTTTCGCAATACCCCAGCCTGTCTGTCTCGTTGTTTTCTTTGTGCGTCGCGAATTAAGATGTGGCTACTCCTGAAAAAGCGAAATTAATTCGATTTAATTCACGACGATAAAATGGAGATATCTTTGGACTCTTTTTTTTTTTATCCACGTCGAGATGGCGGGAAAAAATGAAAAAAGCGCGGGATAAAACGAAAAAACGCGGGAAAAAATAAAATGAAAAAAAAAAGCGGGAAAGAAGTGGGAAAAATGTATTTTGGTCCAAGGGTTAGGAACATACGGGAACAGGTGAATAATGGAGATAAGAGAAACCTCCTAATGTTCGTGTAAGACCTATCAATAGTGACATTTGCCTATTATTTATATTTCATCTTTTGTCGAGTGAGAGAGAGACAAAAAAGGAAGCAAGAAAAAAGAAAAATCTTTGTAAGAGATGTAAGATTGAAATGATGTTTTGATCAAGCCGAAAAAAGACATGGCTTATTTTCATTTGTACAATTCGTCTTTGTCTCTTAATCACCGGCATTTTGTTCAGGTTTTGTACAAAAAGGAAATCTTTTTTTTTATTTCATTTTCTTTCTTTATATTTCATTCGTCAGAAGTTTGTTCTTACTCGTTCACTTTCCTGGTTGTTTTTTCTTACGGTCCTATTCACATTTCTTCTTCTTCCTTCTTCTTCTTCTTCTTCTTCTTCTTCTTCTTCTTCTTCTGTTAGTTCTGTTCATCCTTTAGAGTTTTCTGTCTCTATCTCTGTGTCTGTCTGTCTGTCCTGTTTGTCTGTCTATCTATTGTCTGTCTCTCATTTCACACTTCTTCTTCTTCTTCTTCTTCTTCTTCTTCTTCTTCTTCTTCTTTCTCTTCTTTCTTCTTTAGTTCTGTTATCCTTGAGAGTTTTCTGTCTCTCTGTCAGTCTTTCTATCTGTCTGTCTGTCTATCTATCTGTCTATCTATCTGTCTGTCTCTCATTTCACACTTCTTCTTCTTCTTCTTCTTCTGTTAGTTCTTTTCATTCTTGAGAGTTTTCTGTCTCTCTGTTAGTCTTTCTATCTGTCTGTCTATCTATCTATCTGTCTGTCTCTCATTTCACACTTCTTGAGAGTTTTCTGTCTCTCGGTCTGTCTGTCAGTCTTTCTAGTTGTCTGTCTGTCTGTCTCTCTCTCTCTCTCTGCTCTCTCTCTCTTCTCTCTCTTCTCTTCTCTCTTTCTGTCTCTGTCTCTGTCTATCTGTCTGCCTGTATGCCTGTCTTTCTTTGCATCTGTCTGCCTGTCTTTCTATCTATCTATCTGTATTTCTATCAATCTGTCTGTATGTCTGTCTATCTATCTGCTTGTCTTTCTATACATATGTATGTATGTCTGTCTGTCTTTCTGTCTAATGTATATTCCACTCTTTCTATTATCTTTATTGATTATTTTCTTTTTTTTCTTTTTTCTTTTTTAAAAATCTCGTTCGGTCTCTTTTTTAAAAGTTAACCAGCAGAAAAAGATAGTTATATTCATTATGTGGGTTTTTTTCAAACCCGCCTAAGCTGGTGGTTCACTGGAGACTGAGTGACAATAAGTCTCCCCAGGTCTCCAGGACTCTTCTGAGTATTCTAGCCGATCCCAACAATGCTGTATTTTGGATGGTCTCAATTCTTCCTCTGATTTCTAGTTCACCCAAATTCTTTTCTAGAGCTTTGGGGATTGTTCCAAGGGCACTAATTACAATTGGTATGATCTTCACCTTCATGTTCCACAGCTTCCTCAGTTCTCTGGCAAGGTCTAAGTATTTGTCTATCGAACCACGAGATGACAGGTTCTCTTTTTCTTGTCAATCGATACTAGGTCGGGTCTCTTGGCCGGGATTAGGTGATCCGTCTGTACCTCGAAGTCCCAGAGAATTGTGTGCGTTTCGTTCTCCAGGACAGGTTTAGGTTTGTGCATGTACCATTTTGTTGTATGGTGAAAATTGTATTTCTTGCACAGTTCGCAGTGGATCACCTTTCCCACAGAGTCATGCCTAGTCTAGTCTTCCCTTTGTGCTAGTTTGCTGCATTCGCTTATTATATGATTGACTATTGTTATTCATCATTAATTTGTGTTCCGTAATTGTGCAACCGTTATCATCTTGCAACATCCTCTGGTTAAAAAATTAGAGCGTCCGTCCAAATCGTCAAAGATGAAACGCAACAAGGTAAATCCTGATTATCTGTTGCTGCTTGTCTACCGTATTCTTATTTCTAATGACTGTCGTCAGCTCAGCTAAATAACGGACCATTCCGTTTTAATTATAAAGAAAGAAAGGGAAGAAAAGGGACATGCTACAAAGGAAAATATAATAAGAATGAGTAGTAGGGACAAATAGAGAGATGGGGTGAGCGTGGGCGAAAGCGATAACATAATCTGTTTCAATCGAACATAACGAAAAGTTGAAAGGGAGAAAGAAAGAAAGAAAGAAAGAAAGAAGTGGGTGAAGAGAGAAAGAGAGAGAGAGAGAGAGTGAGAGAGAGAGTTATATCATTCTTATACTTTTTACATATTAAACTATTTTGCAACAGATTTTGAGTAAACATATTAAACGTTGTAATAATTAGATTATCATACTGTGGTATGTCCACAGGTCCTGCTAGTTATTATTATTATTATTATTATTATTATTGTTATTATTTTCATTCCTTTTGAATTTTCACATTCAGCATTAGCTGATGGTATTTCACTGGAGTCTGAGTTACAACAAGTCTCCTCAGATCTCCAGGACTCTTCTGAGTATTCTGGCAGATTGCAGCAGTGCAGTACTCTGGATGGTCTCAATTCTTCCTCTGATTTCCAGATTTGTCCAGTCTCTTTTCCATGCATTTTGGGACCGTTCCAAGTGCACCCAGAACAATTGGTATCATTATTATTATCAGTATCATCATCTTCATTATTATTATTATTATTATCATTTGTCCCTGCAGATGTTGATGTGCTGGAGCTTTCTTGCCTCCGCTTTCTTCTAGACCTCTTGACTTCATGGTGTTGTGCCAGGGTGACCTCAGAGTATATAGACATTAATCAGAGTCCTAAACCCGGTAACTATGAAATGTAAATAATAAAATCTTCAGTATTACATATTCATATACAACGTATCTCTCTCTCTCTCTCTCTCTCTCTCTCTCTCTCTCTCTCTCTCTCTCTCTCTCTCTCTCTCTCTCTCTCTCTCTCTCACACACACACACACACACACACACAATCGGCTGCGGTTGTGGAATATATCGATTGCACCTCTGCAGAGGGTTAAAACCCACTTAAACCCTTACTTACTCTTGATGGGCGGTCGGAGAGACCCCTCCAATTAATCCGCTGGTCACGTCAATTCTAGCACCTATGAATTGTCCCGACCCTATTGCCCTTATCACAAACCTCCAATCCTTTTTTATCATGTATGTGCTAGAAGGCTCTAATTGAGGGGCTTCGAGTCCTGGGTATGTTAAACTGCATCTAATGGTATAGTTCCAGTTCTGAATCTCTGGGGAGTGAGAATAACCTTTTCAGTGTCATTACTCCCGGATCCACCCTGATACAGAGATGTACTAACTGTTAGGGTCGCATCTATGGGTTAAATAAAGAAAAATGAGTTTACAAAAATTATTTAAGAAAATTTCCTTCCTCCCATTATTTTCTTTCTTTCGTTCTTCTTTCGTTATTCCTTTCTTTCGATAAAGCATAGAAAGAATTTGGGGAGTTTTCTTTTTTAAGTGTCCTCTGTACAACCACGGCATCTTGAAATCCCTGTTATTTATCTCTTACATTGTTCATTTTTTTTATTTCATTCCTTTTCAGTTATATTCTTTACTTGAAGTTTTCTTTTTCAATGTCCTTTTCACAACCACAAAATCTTACAATTCCTGTTATTTTCCTCCTTCTTTCTTTTAATTTTCAATTACCTTCTTTACTTTAAGTTTTCTTTTTTAAGTGTCCTTTGCACAACCACAAAATCTTGCAATTTCAGTTATTTGCCTCCTTCTTTCTTTTCATTTTCAGTTATCTTCTTTACTTTAAGTTTTCTTTTTCAAGTGTCCTTTTCACAACCACAAAATCTTACAATTCCTGTTATTTGCCCCCTTCTTTCTTTTCATTTTTAATTACCTTCTTTACTTGAAGTTTTCTTTTTCAAGTGTCCTTTGCACAACCACACAATCTTGCAATTTCAGTTATTTGCCTCCTTCTTTCTTTTCATTTTCAATTACCTTCTCTACTTGAAGTTTTCTTTTTCAAGTGTCCTTTGCACAACCACAAAATCTTTCCTTCCTTTTCAATTATCCTCTTTACTTGAACTCTTTGCAAATAAGTATGACATTGCTTATAGACTGGCATTTAATTATAAAGATAGTGACTTTAAACATCCTACCAACGCCCTCTCACACTCGACAAAACTATTGCCGGGATAATTAAGGTTTTGTCTTGATGGGACTACGACGCCAGGAAATATTTTCTTTTCTTTTCCATCATCTACTTTATACGAATATATCTTTATTCATTTTTTTTTCTTTCTGTTCGTAGCATTCTTTAATTGAAGGTTATTTTTTTCAGCAACAAAGCGATGAGAGAAACGAAAGATTTCTAAAGGAAATCTTTTCATCAGTTCATTCTTAACGATTATCTTTCTTCGGTGGTTTTCGTGGATGCTTCCTTAATTCAAACCCCAATTCTGACGAGGGCAGCTAGAAGTTAAAAAGGCCAATCCTTTCTTTAGTCTCGATTGCTCGCCCCGTTGCTGTCGCTGCTGGTATGGAAAGCGGGAAAAAGAGAGAAGAAGCGAAAGACAGAGACAGACAGAGACAGACAGAAACAGACAGAGAGAAACAGAGGAGACAGAGTGAGACAGAGAGAGGGGGGAGAGGGAAACAGAAGAAAAGACGCAGAAGGAGGGAGAAAGAGATGTGGACAAAGAAAAAGACAGTGGCAGCGAGAGAGGCACGGAGAGGGGGAGTGAGAGAGAGAAAAAGACAGAGAGAGAGGGAGATATAGAGGGGGAGAGGGGAGACAGAGAAAAGACTGTGAGAGAGAGAGAGAGAGGGAGAGAAAAAGACAGAGACAGAGAGAAAGGGGAACAAAGAAAGGAGAGATGGAGACAGAGAAAAATACAGAGGCAGAGGGAGAGAGAGAGAGAGAGAGGGAGAGAAAAAGACAGATGAGAGAGAGGGGGAGAAGAAACATCAGAGAGAGAGAGGAGAGAGAGAGAGATAGAGGCGTGATGGAGAGAGAGAAAAAAGACAGATAGAGACGGAGAGGGAGAGAATAGGGGGAGACAGAGAAAAAGACAGAGGGAGAGAGAGAGGGAGACAGAGAAAAGAGAGACAGAGAGAAAGGGAGAGAGATAGGAGAGGAGAGGGAGGGGGAGAAAAAGACAGAGACAGAGAGAAAGGGGGACATAGAGGGGAGAGAAGGAAGCAGAGAAAAAGACAGAGACAGAAGGAGAGAAAGAGGAAGAGAGGGAGCAGAGAGAGAGAGTGTGTGTGTGTGTGTGTTGTGTGTCTGAGCGAGAGAGAGAGAGAGAAGTGTGTGTGGTGGTGGTGTGTGTTGTGTGTGAGAGAGAGAGAGAGAGAGAGAGAGAGAGAAGATTATAGGTAATGGAATTATTCTTATCTATAAGAGTCGCACGGGCGAGTACATTTGTAGGTGCTCGTTTCATTTTGGGACTGGGAGCAGAGGTGCGCGTCTGGAGACTGGTTGCTTTTTGTTTTATTTCTTCGTTTTGTTCATTTTTTTTTTTTTTTTTTCATTTTTTACAGTGACAGAGGTAGGCTTGAAATGAAATGGAAATGAAAAAAAAAAAAAAAAAAAAGAGAGAGAAGGATTCAAAAGCAAAAAAAGAAGGAAATGTAGAAAAGAAATATAGCGAAAAACTTTTTTTGAAAAAAGGAGAAAACCAAAGTGAAAATAAAAAAAGAAAGAGCGTGAAAGAAAACCATAAAAGAAAGAAAGAAAAAAGAAGAAAAAAATAGAAAAATAGATAGATAGATAGATAGATAGATAGAGAGAGAGAGAGAGAGAGAGACAGAGAGAGAGAGAGAGAGAGAATAAGAAAAAAAGAAAAGGGAGAAGGAAGGAAGGAAAAGAAAGAAATTGAGGAAGAAAGAAAGAAAATATGGAGGGAAAGAGAAAAGAAAGATAAAGAGAGGAATTAAAGGAAGGAAGGAAGGGAGAAAGAAAGAAAGAAAGAAAGAAAGAAAGAAAGGGATCACGGAAGGAAAAACGAAATAATGTAAGAAAGAAAGAGTGGTAATAAAGAAAAAGGAAAAAAGAAAAAAGAAAGGGACGAAGGAAGAAAAAAAAAGAAAGAAAGTAAGAAAGAAAGAAAAGAGTGTAGAATTCAAATGTGAGAAGGAAACAAAGAAAGAGAAGGAAGAAAGAAAGATACTGAAAGAAAGAAATGGAAGGAAAGAAAGAAAAAGAGAAGGAAGAAAGGAAGAGAATGAAAGAAAGCAAGAGCAGAAAAGGAAATAAAGAAAGAGAAGGAAGGGAAAAAGAAAGAGAAGGAAATAGAGAAAGAGGAGAAAAGAAAGAAAGAGAAGTAAAAAAAAGAAAGAGAAGGAAATAAAAGAGCAGAAAAGAAAGAAAGAGAAGGAAAAAAATAAAGAGAAGGAAAGAGAGAAAGAGGAGAAAAGAAAGAAAAAGAAGCATTTTTATAATTAGAGAAACTCAACATTACATTACATATTCCTGAAACTTTCCATCTTCCTCAATTGGGCTGTGGACTTACTTTTTTAAAACTTGCTTTTGTAGCTGGAATACATCTTGAACATTTTTGATATTTTATACACTTTTACTTCAAACTCTTTTAAGTTTTTCTAATGATAAAAATGCTTCTGATTTTTAAAAATAAAATTTATTTCATTCTTATCACAAAATACGTATTTTCAAACATTTTAATAATTCCGGCCCTGAACGAGAGCGTTTTTTTGTTTTGTACCTCGTGATTAACGGTTTATTTATTCCGTCTTTCTCATAAATATAGTTGCTTTGAAAAAGACGCCTTTATAAGGTCGAAACAGATCTGTCAGCAAACTAATAAATCTTGTTTTTTCTAAAAACCTTCTATACATACTGTAGGATTCATATTCATTTTACTTTCATAGATAGACAGATAGATAGATATGAACAAACTGAGATAGAAAGATAGATAGATAGATATTCCCCCCACACACACGAGCAGGATGTGACACAAGGTCAATTTCTTTAGCGGAGTTTAACAGGTTTGAATTCAGAGTTTCCTTCTCCTAGACTGATTACCTAGCCATGGTTAAAGAGAACAGTCTGCCCTGCTATTTACCCATAGTTGGAGGGAGAATTGGATTCATAACTTTTCCAATGGTATTAGCACCTTGTGAAATGCAAACAGCTTCATCGAGGAATTGAACTCGGGTCGACTAGTCCATTTCCTACGACTTTAACCATTATACCACGCACCTCCATGTACAGACAGACATAAAGAAGCAGTCACTGCCGGTACGAAGTTGTTACCCAGCTAAGTACTGATCGGACTCTCCGTTGCTTAACTTCGATGATCGGCCCAGGAGGATTGCTTTCAGCGATACTCTAGGTGTTATAGTGAGTTAATCAACAACTTTTCAACTGGATAAACTTGTGTAAATTAAGAAACCGTACATCTCCTGAGCACCTGCAAGGTTTAATTAATGTTGGTGTGGTGGGGTCGGGATATGCAAGGGGTGGTGGGGTAATAAATGAAAGAAGAAGAAGAAAGAAAGCTAAAGAAGAAATAAATAAAGAAAGAAAGAAAGAACAAGAAAAAGAACAAGAACAAGAACAAGAAGATAACAAGGAAGCGAAAGAAAGAAAAAAGAAAGAAGAAAGAAAGAAAGAAGAAGAAGAAGAAGAAGAAGAAGAAGAAGAAGAAGAAAGAAGAGCTAGATAAGAAAGAAAGAAAGAAAGAAAGAAAGAAAGAAAGAAGAAGAACGCAAGAACGCAAAGAAGAAGAAGAAGAAGAAGAAGAAGAAGAAGAAGAGGAAGAAGAAGACAACGATAAAGCTAAAGAAAGAAAGAAAGAAAGAAAGAAAGAAAGAAGAAGAAGAAGAAGAAGAAGAAGAAGAAGAAGAAGAAGAAGAAGAAGACAAGATGAAGCTAAAGAAAGAAGAAAGAAAGAAAGAAAGAAGAAGAAGAAGAAGAAGAAGAAGAAGAAGAAGAAGAAGAAAGAAGAAGAAGAAGAAGAAGAAGAAGAAGACAACGATAAAGCTAAAGAAAGAAGAGAAAGAAGAAAGAAGAAGAAGAAGAAGAAGAAGAAGAAGAAGAAGAAGAAGAAGAAGAAGAAGACTACTATCCAGTGGAGTTTTAGTTCTGAAGCGATACTTAAATTAAACCGTAATCATCTCAACAAATGGAAAAGAAAAAAGTCTGAATAGATAGGAAACTTTAAAAAGACTCGTTTAAATGAAGTGAAATAAAGTACAATATCTGTTTTATATGATCCTGGGGAAAGCTTGAGGAGTAAACCTCAAAAACAAATTCGGAGCCGGAGTCCCTAAGATGGAGTAACACTGAACCTCAACTCTACACAGTAACTTCTACGATACTGCCGTTGCCAAACTGCATTGGTTTCTTATCTATCGTTTGGACCACATCGGTAGTTTGGATCACATCCGCATTTGTTGCTTGGGCAACAGTACATTCTCCAAATCAACCCGCTCAGGCTACGTAGTTAAAAAAAAACAACTTTGGTAAGAACCGGAAAAGACGTTATCAAACGCATTTTAAAACTCCATCCCTTATTCAAATAAGATCTGACTGAGAGTGGGTTATTAAATTTATAGTTAAGTTAAATTTCTTATATATATATATGTGTGTGTGTGTGTGTGTGAGTGTGTGTGTGTGTGTGTGTATGTGTCCATGAATACATCAAGAGTATATATATATATATATAATATATATATTATTATTATTATTATTATTATTGACTCCCCGTCGATTTTCGACACTTAATAAATTGACCTTGTATCGCATCCTGCTCGTGCGGAGAAGTTGGTATTATATATAATATATATATATATATATATATATATATGTGTGTGTGTGTGTTGTGTGTGTAGTGGTACATATATATACCATTGCAAATATTTACCTTACGTTTATTTTTCAAAAAAACATTTAGAATGTATATTTTCATAATAGCATAGCAGTATCTACATATACTTTTTAACACGTTGACTACCTATTGGTACAAAAAAGTACCAATATGTATATCACTAATGTACGTAGCGGTACATGTATGCAACATTACAAATTTTTAAGTTACTTAAAAAAAAACATTTTCAGAATATACATTTTCACATTTCACCTACAAAACTTATTGGAATATTTTTGTGATATAAGGCGTGATGGAATCCACCACTTAAAACATATAGATTCGGCGTAGTCACGTGGATTAAACCCAGCCAATCAACAGCACGAATATGTGGTTAGTTAAATATTTAATTGCCGATATAAAAAGGCGGGCATTTGCACGTTATTCGATATTGACGAACGAACCTGCAACCAACGTCTTTGAACGCAAGGATCCACACCCAAGATTAAGGGACGCCTAGGAACAACCAAAGGATCATACCCAACCTTAAGGGACACCAAGGAACAATCAAAGGTTCCTTCACTAAAGATGGCACTCTGCTTAAAACAAGGAATCTCCACTGTAAAGCGCACTCACTTGAAGCCTAAATATAGTTACAAAAATTGTAACATGAAGAAAGTTTTATTCGCCAATGTAGTTAATAAACTGTGAATTCAAGTTAATCACTTATCAAGAAGTTTCTTGTTTCTGATTATATATTAACAACAAAATGTATTGTATCTATCTATCTATCTATCTATATATATATATATATATGTATATATATATATATATATATTTGAGGTAGATCACCACTACGATTCACGGTCAGTCGAAGAGACAATAGCAGTCCCGAAAATTTATCCGGCTAAATAAATGAAACTCAAAACAAACCACTTCAGATATTTATTCCTCAACTATCACATTACGCTAACAATATTAGCATAATAAGTACGTTAACGCTTCACTCCTCAGCCCAAACCTAGTATAAGTATCTCCTACAACGGATACAAATATTAATATTCACCTCAAATATATATATATATATATATATATATATATATATATATATATATACTTTTTGGGAATAAAAATATAAAATAAAAAAATGTGCTTGAAAATTAAATTTAATGCCCTGGATCTTGAAGTCAAATCTCTCTCTCTCTCTCTCTTCTCTCTCTCTCTCTCTCTCTCTCTCTCTCTCTCTCTCTCTCTCTTCCATCAATATCAAGCCTCTCTCTCGCTCTTTCTATTTCCCTCTCTCTACCATTAACAGTTTCTCTCTATCTCTGTACTATTGATAGTCTCTCTCTCGTTCCACTATTAACAGTCCCCCCTCTCTCTCTCTCTCTCTCTCTCTCTCTCTCTCTCTCTCTCTCTCTCTCTCTCTCTCTCTCTCCCATTAACAGTTTCTCTCTGTCTCTGTACTATTGATAGTCTCTCTCTCGTTCCACAATTAACAGTCCCCTCTCTCTCTCTCTCTCTCTCTCTCTCTCTCTCTCTCTCTCTCTCTCTCTCTCTCTCACACACACACACACACACACACACACACACTTTCCGTTTAGTACGGTAAATGTTTTGAAAAGAAGAAGTCCAATTCTTTAGATAGCATGCAGCAGACAGAATTAAGCTTTTCAATTCTATAAAAACGACGCCATTGAAGACTATTAACAATGTCTCCGATTCCAGGTATTCATATCCGTGTCTTTTTGTCGTACTCAAAGGCGGAAATCCTGAAGACCGTGGGCGCTTTACGCCATGATTAAAAGAGCCGATTTATAAATGTCCAGTTATTTCGCCTGACCTGTGGGTCAAGCAAAGCCAGCGGATTGCACCGTCCGTTCCGTTTGTTTTCCATGATATCATTAATTAAGTAATCAATGGAAAAGCCATAGAAAACTCTTCTGAGGAAAGAGAAGCCACCTCAGTGGCTCGTTCACCTTTGCTAACCATTAACACTACCGTACAGTTTTGTTTTAATTATCCTTCTTTCGATCGACATAATCTTACTCTCTGTTTGACGTAATCTTTTTAGGAATTTCCCCCTTTCTCGTCTAATTATTGCTTCAATCGATCAACTTGGTTTACTTTCTTTTCTTCAGACGATCTATCTATCCCAAGCAGGGTAAAACTTGCAAATCATACTCAAAATCCCATGACCCAGAAAAAACAGAACCCACAATTTTTTTAATAAAACTGTTAATTTTAACAAGGGCGGTTTAGGGTTAGTGTTAGGGTTTAGGGTTAGGGTTAAGGTTAGTGTAGTGATGTTAATTCAACAGTAAAAAAGAAATCAAGTCGAGGTAGGGTAAAATGAGACAAGTGTATTTACAATAAGGTACAAGAACGGCTAGCTTGCCGCTAAACGGTAACAGTACAACCTTTTCACTCGGTGTCTCACTATTTATAGTGAGAACCGGTGTATATTCTCCACTGTAGGAATGGCCGGTACAACAGTTAGGATTAGGGTTAGGGTTTGGGTAGGGTTTAGGGTTAGTTTAATGGGAAAATAAATAAATAAATTGGGTTCTGATTTTTCTGGGTCACCCTGTATACAGTATCTTTTTCAATTATTCTATTCATTCCATTCATATTTATTATATTCATTAATTAATTTTTGCATTAATTCTTAACTATTAAAATTAACATTTTTCTCATTTCTACACCCGCCTGGCGGCTGAGGCGTTAGAATGGACTGACTGCACCTCTGCATAGGGGTAAGACTCTCCCAATGAGGCCACCTGTTGGCCGTGGGTGGCGACCCGTGATGCTTAAGGATAGAGCCCAGGTGGATGAGCAGTTGATGACATGCAATACTCCACTTTGGGAATGACATTAAACTCTATCTGATGGTGAGCTTCCAGTTCTGGAGGTTTGGGGAATGTGGAGC
Source organism: Doryteuthis pealeii (assembly GCA_023376005.1). Classification (NCBI taxonomy): domain Eukaryota; kingdom Metazoa; phylum Mollusca; class Cephalopoda; order Myopsida; family Loliginidae; genus Doryteuthis; species Doryteuthis pealeii. The sequence continues at coordinate 81,108,343 of CM042168.1, forward strand.
ACCCCTTCGTCACTATTGCTCCCTGGTCCACTCTGACCCGGAGTGGTAGTACCTGTTAGGGTCCCATCTATGGGTTAAATAGAAAAATGTATTTATAAAAAAAATTCTATTATCCATTAAAAATTCATTTATTTCAAAACTTTATCGGCATTAAATGACCCACTGAGGTTGATATGCCGTAAAACAAAACAAAACAAACAAAACAAATCATTTCTACACATTAATATTCATATGGAATACGTCATAACCTTTTTTTTAAAACATTTACTCGTGGACAATTCACGTTCGACATTCGACGGTTTCTGATCATTAATTTTCGCTTTCACATGCAATGATCGTGTCGTCGGCTTCCGTCTGTAAACGCTACGTAAATAACGGTAAATAACTTTTTATCACACATTTAACATACACTGAACAACTTTTATCTTTTATTCATACAAATATTCAATGTCCTGAAGAAGGTTTTATTTTTTTTTAACCTGAAATACTTAAGTATCGACATAAAGAATTTCCATCGTTCATGACATCCTGTATTTGTTTTCTTTAAAAAAATTTCTCCACATAAATGTATAGATGGATAGATGGATGGATAGATAGACACATGCGAACAAAATGAGATAGATAGATAGATAGATAGATAGATAGATAGATAGATAGACAGCCATATTTAGATGGGAACATACTGAAATAGATATATAGATAAAAAGATAGATAAATCGATCTCTTTCTTTTCCCGCGTGTCAGAATGCCATTACCACGTTAAAATATTGAGAAGGTCTTGTTTGTATTTTTTGTTTTTTATTTATTTCTCTCTTTGACTCGTCCATGTTGTTTTTGTAAGACACATCGAGCGTGAAAAATCTTCAGATAACATATTTTATGCATAAAAAATTAGACATTTGAGATCATAAGGCAAGACTCTAAGGGAAGATTGATAGGATTTTCTCTTTCGCAAGAATCCGACGTTGAAAACCAAAAAATATTGAACAAAAATCTACAATGATTCCTCAAAATTAAATGTTAATAACGGGTGAGAATTTAATATCTAATTTTGTTTGAATTATATTCAATAGACAATTCGTTTTTTTCTTTTTTCTTTCTTTTTTTCAATTCTTTCTTTCTTTTTTCTTTTTTTTTTCAATTCTTTCTTTCTTTTTTCTTTTTAATTCTTTATTTTTTTAGTTCCTTCTTTTCCATTCTTTTTTCTTTTCCTTTCTTTTTTTCAATTCTTTATTTCTTTTTTCTTTTTAATTCTTTCTTTTTTAGCTCCTTCTTTTCCATTCTTTTTTCTTTTTTCTTTCTTTTTCAATTCTTTCTTTCTTTTTTTTCTTTTAATTCTGTATTTTTTTTAGTTCCTTCTTTTCCATTCTTTTTTCTTTTTCTTTCTTTTTTCAATTCTTTTTTTTCTTTTTAATTCTGTATTTCTTTAGTTTCTTCTTTCCTTTCTTTCTTTTTTCTTTCTTTTTTCAATTCTTTCTTTCTTTTTAATTCTTTCTTTTTTTAGTTCCTTCTTTTCCATTCTTTTTTCAAATTTTTTCTTTCTTTTTTTCTATTTAATTCTTAGTTTTTAGTTCCTTCTTTTCCTTTCTTTTCTTTTTCTTTTCTTTTTTCAATTTCTTTCTTTCTTTTTTCTTTTTAATTCTTTCTTTATTTAGTTCCTTATTTTCCTTTCTTTCTTTTTTCTTATCTTTTTTCAATTCTTTCTTTCTTTTTTCTTTTTAATTTTTTCTTTTTTAGTTCCTTCTTTTACTTTCTTTTTTTTCTTTCTTTTTTTCAATTTATTCTTTCTTTCTTTTTTTCTGTTTTTAATTATTTATTTCATTTTTCTTTCTTTTTTCTTTCTATCTTTTTCTTTCTTTTTTATTCTTTCTTTTTTCATTCTTTCTTTTTTCAATTTTTTCTTTCTTTTTTTCTTTTTGATTCTTTATTTTTAGTTCTTTCTTTTCCTTTCTTTTTCTTTTTCTTTCTTTTTTCAATTTTTTCTTTCTTTCTTTTCTTCTGTTTTTAATTATTTATTTCTCTTTTCTTTCTTTTTTCTTTCTTTCTTTCTCTTTCTGTTTTTTATTCTTTCTTTTTTTAATTCTTTTTTTTAGTTCTTTTTCATTCTTTTTTCTTTTTCATTCTTTTTATATTCTTTCTTTTTTGAGTTCATTCTTTTCCTTTCTTTTTTCTCTTCTTTTTTTCAATTTTTTCTTTCTGTCTTTTTTCTGTTTTTAATTATTTTTTTTTAGTTCTTTCTTTTTCTTTCTTTTTTCTTTTTTCTTCTTTTCTTTTCTTTTTCAATTTTCTTTCTTTCTTTTTTTCTGTTTTTAAATTTTTTTAGTTTCTTTCTTTTTCTTTCTTTTTTCTTTCTTTCTTTTTCTTTGTTTCTCTAATTCTTTCTCTTTTTTCTTTCACTTTTTAATTTTTTTTTTTTTTAATTCTTTCTTTTGAATTGATTTTCTTTTTCTTAATTTTTTACTACTTGATCCTTTAATCACATAAATAATAGAACCAGGCACACACTCATGTAAATCCACTTCGGTGTACCAAAAGTAATATATATATATATATATTTATATATATATATATAATATATGATCAGAAATGATCAGACACACAGACATAAGCACCACGCGCACACACATACTCCTTACATTTACACACACAAGCACGCGCACACACACACTTACACACACAAACACACACATAAGCAAGCACCCCAACCATACACATACACACACAGAATTTGGAAGACCCAAGGCAGAACGAATGTAGCAGCCGCTAAGACAACTTCAGTTCCCAGTATTCTTCTGAGGATGGGAATCTCTTCCCGAAATATTGAGAAATAAATGACAGTTAACAAAAAACATCATAGTTACCTTCTTTTTTCTTTACACTCGCATTGTGACAGCCTTCAAAACCAACCAACAAACCAATATATATATATATATATATATATATATATATTATATATTAGTAAAACCCATCTGATGGGGCTAAAACTACTCATTTTGTGAGTTTCTGGTTGAAATAAAAAATATAACGGGATGACTGTTTGTTAAGTTTATCTTTCCTTGAAAATTAAAATATATATATATATATATATATATATATATATATATATAAATGTATATAATCCAATTTATTGATTATTATACATTGAGTTCTTTTTAGGGATTTATAAAAATCCTTGTATGAGTATATATGTTTACGCCTAGAAGAGCATACAGTTTGGTTGTACAGTGAGATGTCCAATAGAATCACTCCTTACTACCGAACATTGGATTACCTTATATATTATATATATATATATAATATATATATATATATATATATATATATTATATATGTGGGGGGTGTAAGGTATACAAGTGACTGGTATTAAGGGATGATTCTATTTGAGATCATGAAAATCTCTGTGTATAACACTACTGTATGAACTTGTAGGAGCAAACATATATTCATTTCAAGTATTTTTATAAATCCCTAAAGAGAGCTCAATGTATAATTATCAATAATTAGATTAGATAAATACACAGCAATGTGTGTGTATACACACACACACACACACACACACACACACAATGGTAGAGGCGTGTAGTATCGCTTGACAAGCTTAATTCCGCTAGGATGGTCAGCTGTGTACTGTGGCCGAGGCGATAAAAGTGTTCACTAGTGTTTCACTGTGTCTGCTGAAGTCCCGGTTTTTCGATTTCTGTCGGAGGGAAATCGTTAGTATATACCGCTGATGAGACTTAATAAGTCGAAACAGTCTGTACGGTATTCTACACATCGAGCCATCCTTTACTGGGATTACACTTGTCAAGTTCATTTTCTATAAGAAAAAGTATCGAATTTTATGCGATACATGCGTTGTAAGTGCCTTCAAGTAAAAAATTTAATAATATATATATATATATATATATATATATATATTGTGAAAAATAAAATGGAAATTAATCCGACAGTATGAATAAGATATAATGAAAAAACAAAAGATGTTTACACTGAAATAGGCTCATCAGAGAGAAAGTGTGCAAACCGTTCGGGCAAATCTACTCGACGGTGT
>CM042168.1:81112493-81122493 GCA_023376005.1 Doryteuthis pealeii
ATGAGTATAAAAAATATAAGAACATGAACTATTACAAAAATATGAGTTTTATTCTTGATGGTTATAAGGTTTCGGTTTTTGCAGCCTTCATGAGAACTTGATTTACGGAAGTCATCCACCATCCCCATAAAACATTTTTCCTACCTCAAGTCCGAAACGTTATAAAGTCGACTTGAACATCTAGAATAAAACTCATATTTTGAAGATTTCTTATTTATCTAATTTTATTTTCTACATACAGTTGGATTTAATTCACTATTTTATTCCATAATATATATTATATATATATATATTATATATTATTATATTATATATATAAAAATTTGAAAAAACAAGTCTTCCAAAAATTAGATGAATTTATTTATCGATGTTTAAACGTTTCGGTTTCTTTAAACCTTCATCAGGATGTATTATGGGGTGAAGAAATTGATGGATGTTTTATAGAAGACAAGAGATAAAAAAAATCTTTATAAAATTCTATTTGTTGTGTAACTGTATTTGTTCAGCGTTATATTTTTGAAAGACGAGTCGCGATCCGCACACGCGAAGATGTCATGACGCGTGACGTAACTCGAAGAATCATTCAACAAAAGACAAGAAAAAGTATTAATGGACTTAATTTATGAGAACAAAGGGAACAAAGTGGGAATGATAACTAAATAATCAAATAAAGCCTGGTATTTTGTAGTTATTTAAAACTATTTTAGCTAGAAACGGTGATATGTTAAAAAATCCATGTCGATTATTAAGGGAGGGCAAAATATAACGCTGAACAAATACAGTTACACAACAAAAAATGTTTATAAATATTTTTTATCTCCTGTCATCTATAAAACATCCATCAATTTTCACCCCATAATACATCCTGATGAAAGTTTAAAGAAATCGAAACGTTTAAACGTCGATAAATAAATTCATCTCATTTTTGGAACACTTGTTTTTTCAAATTTCTTAATATTGTCGGATTTATTTCCATATTTACTCCCATATATATATATATATAATATATATATATATATATATATATATATATATATATATATACATCTGTGTGGTTAGATTTATCTGTTAGTGTTTGGGGGCGTGTTTCCAAACACAAATCTTTAATTTACCGGTTTAATATTAAATTCTTTTTTGTGTGTGCGGAGGACACTGCTCTATGCTTCGGGGTGGCTCAGTCGTGTTCTGCGTCAGTTCCGCCCTCGGGTATTTATTCAGGGTGAGGACCTTTCGAAAAGGGTGAGGGAGGGTCCCAGATTGGCGATGCGATCCACATGATAAGGATAAGTCCCCTCCGAGGATGTCAAATATGCAAATTGGTTCGAGCATTAAAATTCTGCCTCTTCGTCGTCATCGTCGATTTTAAATTTACGCCTACAACGCCATTGCAAATGAAAAGTCTATCTCTCGCGTTTATCATGAGGACTTACTGTTATATACCCCCCACTCATATTGGGGGTATATGAACAGTTATTTAACAGAGAGGAGAGAGATAGAGACAGGTAAACAGAGATGAGATGCATAACTTGCATTACTTACTTTTATAGGGATCGGCCCCTATATTTTTACAGAATGTGGAATTGACCAAATTAAAATAATTAAGTTTTCTTAAATAACTAGATTTACAATGGCATGTCATGAGTTTAGAATTAAATAAAAAAAAGAATCGAATGAATATTAGTTTAGAAATATTTAGAAACAATAGAAACAATGGTTTAATTCATCCGATAATTTACGTCACCAGAATTCCACATGTACCAAAATTCATTCGATATTGCATCATTGCAAATCACCTGATATTTGAGGAATATTTTAGCTTAAGGAACACGTAGACAATGAATAATTAAAATTATAAAAAGGCCCATAGAGCTGGAAAAAACTTCAGATAAGGAGACACAGAGACAGTGAGGAGCTTTTGCTCTTCCTGACTCAACAGAGTTGGAGAGGATGCTCCTAACTTCGACAGTGGGAACGTCCGAAAAACATCAAATACGACTCAACAGGGTCCGTCTATCTTTTCGTCTCCTATTCTCTCTCCTCTCTCTCTCTCTCTCTCTCTCTTCTCTCTCTCTCCTCTCTCTCTCTCTCTCTCTTCTCTGTCTCTCTCTCTATCAACAACAACAACTTTCAATCACAAGTTCCAAATCACAGACAAACTACTAATATGTTGACACAAGCAATCACACTAATATAAACACCATGTCACACACAACTATACACAGACACAATCAGACTGCAACGCCACTGAAAGAACAATGAAACTATATTAATTGTATTTATGTATATAAAGTTTGTTCCATTTATCAATGTCTTCTTCTTTTACCTATTATGGAAACTACATTTCCGTAGTCCTTTATACATATAAATTGTAGGGACCCATAACTCGGATCTTCAACTCATCAACTACACAATCTCCAAACAAAAAGGGTCTCTACACTTTCTTCTCTGGCCGCTCGTGTGATGTCTAGTCGATGAGTAAACATCAAGAATGAATAAAAGAAGAACATCTTGGGCATAAAAGTGTTATGGTATATAATGTTGCGGCTATATAAACAGTTCTTTAACAGGGTGGGGGAGAGAGATAGACAGGTAGACAGAGAGGAGATGCATAACTTGCATTACTTTCTTTCTTCTCTGTGTAAGTAAAGTAAGTAAAAGTAAAGTCATTGGGGCGGAATAAAGTCGGTATCAGCCAGACAGTGAGGATGTGAATTCCCTTTTCACTAGCACTAGACTAAAGGAGATTGTTTGTATCTGAGATGAAGTGCCACACCTACCATCAGCTCTTTACCGCTCGGATCCCTGTGCTACTCATACACTGAGTTGGCAAGGGCCTGTATCGAACCAGGAATCTTATGGTTCCTAGTTGGAATAAACAAAAACAAGTATTGGTGTTAAATAACATTAATATGCTATTAACTCAAACAACCACCCAGCTAGGTTAATACTTGTGTGTGTCTTATTTTCACTACAATATTTCAACTGGTGTGTTCTCCAGCCTTCCTCAAGCCTGTTGATTAGAGAAATCCTTGAGTGCTGTCCGATAGATTTTCTTCTTTTTCTTTTTTAACTCTCCCCATCTTTTTCATGTGATGTCTAGTCGCCATGTTGACTTCTATTTCTAGAATCCTGTTGGTTGTTCATCTTTGATTCCTTTTCTTCTTCTTGGTCGGTCTTTTTACCAAGACATGCATCAACCAACAACACCGTGTTATTTCTTTAAGACTTTTATTTTTAACTAAACTTCTTTCGCTAACTAAACACAGCACGCGTGTGCAAGTGAGCCCCAGCTAAGGCAAAACATGCCTCCTGTCTGATGTTCAAACTGGTACTAAGGGTTAACCAGCTCGCACGTGATTCGCGGGTTTTCCCTCTGTGTTGTCAACAGGTCACCAACGGTTCGTAAATTTCCATGTTCACAGTGTTGTCAATAATCTATGCTGCTCATAGATTATGCAACATTACCTGCTTATATTTTAGCTACTATCACGATTCACATAATTTTTCAATAATTTTCAGTGAGAAAAAATATATATGTATATAATATGTATTTTGTTTTTTCATGAGACAAATGTGTAAATAAATGGAAATTAATCCGACAGAATGAATTTAACATTTTGAAAAAACAATTAGTAATTATTATCTGCTGACAGAATCTGTTTCGACGCCTTAGTAGAAGGGTCATCATCAACGAGCAAAAAAATATATGAAAGAGAGAAGGGATAAAAAAACCGTTGGAAGAGAATAGGGGGTACAAACACACGCTGGAATGCTTGAATTTTTTAAATGCGCATACTGTTTCAAAAATAAAATAAATTTTATTTTTAAAAATCAGAAGCATTTTTTAATCCAAAAATAAACTCAAAAAGAGTTTGGTGTAAATATATAAAAAAGTGTAAGAGATTATCAAAAATGTTCAAAATATGATCCAGCTATTAAGTTGTTTACATGTCCACAGCACAATTGAAAGAAGATGTTAAGTTTCAAAAAGTTTGTGGTGTAGGTAAATTTTTTTTTTTTTTTTTGTAGTGTTCGTAGAATAATCTTCGGAGGTGTAAAAATCCGTATATTTTGTTTTTTCATGAGACAAATGTGTAAATAAATGGAAATTAATCCCGACAGAATGAATTTAACATTTTGAAAAAACAATTAGTAATTATTATCTGCTGACAGAAATCTGTTTCGACAGGTGTTTGGTGTAATGGTTATTATCAGAAGATTTGGACACGGCAGGCAAGGTGAAATTCTGAACGAGGCCGTTTACATTTCACATAGTACATATATATATTTACCAACTCCTCCGCACGAGCAGGATGCGACACAATGTCAATTTATTAAGCGAAGTTTAACAGGTTTGAATTCAGAGTTTTCCTTCTCCTAGACCGGTTGCCTAATCAAGGTTAAAGAGCCCAGTCTGCCCTGATATTTATCCATAGCTGGGGGGAGAGTAAGATTCATACCTTTCCCAAGGGTATTGGCGCTAAGTGAAATGCAATTACCACATCCAGGATTTGAACTCGGGGCGACGAGTCCATTTCCCATGACTTTAACCATTACACCACGCGCTTAGTACATAGTACATATATGTATGTGTGTGACGACATCTCATGTTGTGTGATGGTTAGCAAGCTAGATTCACAGATCAATGTTTGTCAATTCGGTTCTCCATAATTCTGGCCTTGTGCCACATCTAAGCTAAGCTTTGTAAATGACTACCGTATTTGACGGTATATAGGACGCACTTTCTTTTCCAAAATTTTGGCTAAAAAAATTGCCCTGCGTCTTATACATTGTAGGGGAAGTTTGAGACCTCGCGTAGGCCTAGACAATTTTTTTCTTATTTCCTGTAAATTGAGATGTCTTGTGTATGCTTATTGCTTGCATGTACTGCCAAATTGCTTTCATACAGCTATGTTTCTGCTTGTGTAATGCACAGCTAGACTGTTTTCAACATTATATGCTTATATACACTAAAAACTTTTTTCCTGAATCTGACCTGCTGAAATGGGAGTGCGTCTTATATTGCCGTCAAATACAGTATTATTAAATAGCAATAATTAATTCCCTTTATCTCTTTGTAATTCCTCAACAATCCAGGTGGCGTTACCAGTTATATCCCAACAAAAGGAAATAGCAGCTATGTTTCTGCTTGTGTAATGCACAGCTAGACTGTTTTCAACAATATATGCTTAAATACACTAAAAACTTTTTTTCCTGAATCTGACCTGCTGAAATGGGAGTGCGTCTTATATGCCCGTACGTTTTATATGCCGTTAAGAACGATACACACACACACACACACACACACATATATATATATATGCATGTATATGTGCGTGTGTGTGTGTGTGTGTGTATGTGTGTGTATGTGTGTGTGGCATATATATATAAGCAACTTTTTTCACAAAAAATATATCTTGAAATGAAAAAATAAATAAATAATACGAAATCAGCATGACAGAACAGTTATAAAAGAATAGTACGATTATGGACACTTACTTTAAGTTTTATGAATTTTACATAATATTCATACGTAAATATTAAAGAATGCCTATATATATATAATATGTATATATATATATATTATATATATGTATATATATAGTATATATATATATATATATATATATATATATATATATATATATATATAATCCAAAAAGTCCAGAGAAGAAATCTTCCTTACGACACAAGAGTTTTATTTAAAAAACCTGTCGCAATTTGAGAGCTCAATGTGTGCTTTTAATGTTAGAGTCAGAGAGCAAGACAAAGTGTCTAACTCTCCCGACTCATTTCAAATGCCTTTAAAGTAATAATGAATTCATCATAAGCATCTGATGAGTCGGGAGAAGTAGACACTTTGTCTAAGCTCCCTGAAATAGACTATAATTGCTAAATCTCTAAGTCTTTGTTATTTCTTTACTTGCACACACAGACACACACACATACATACACACACACACACCACACACACACACACACACATATATATATATATATATATATATATATATATATATATTATAATATATGCTCCCATAAATTTGGTATGAGCTCTCTAATTGTAATTAAAATTAACTCTCACTACTAAGCATATAAGCAATGATCGTTTCCCCGGAAATTTGATCTCTCAGTGACCGTAAAATACATAAACAAAACTATGTACTTAATAGTTTAAAAACAGCAGTACCCACTACAGCTGTCAGTGGACGAGGGAATAATATATCGGGCTACCATACGGTCAGTCTGAGTTCGCCCCTAGGCAAAGATAGTTGGCTTAAGTCACACTGAAGAGGCGTGAAACGCCGAAACACGTGTCTGTGGATGACTTATTAATATATATATATATATATATATATATATATATATATATATGTATACATTATGAAAAATCTTATTTCAAACATGTTTTTTCACTCACTCGCTTACTCTCTCTCTCTCTCTCTGTCAGTCTATCTCCCTTTACCGGTCTCTGTCTGTCTGTCTGTCTGTCTGTCTCTTTCTCTCTCGTTGTCTCATGTCTCTCTGTCTCTCTCTGTCTCTTCTCTCTCTCTCTCTCTCTCTCTCTCTCTCTATCTATCTATCTATCTATCACTGTCTGAATGTCTATTTGTCTGTATGTCTCTCTATCTCTCTCGCTTTAACTATACACACAAGTATATATATATATATATATATATATATATATATATTCATGTATTATGAAATACACTATTGTTTTCAAACCTTTCTTCTAGTTTTCCTTCTCTCTCTCTCTCTCTCTCTCTCCCTCTCTCTCTCTCGTTTTAATCCAACTGGAGAACGTGACTCTTTCTTGTTCTAAAAGAACAAAACCATTCCCTGCTAAAAGTTTTCTTTCTCTTCTTCTTCTTCTTCTTCCTCCCTTCTTCCTTTTATTTATCACTTTTATTAAAAACCTTCAACTATCTTTTTCCCGCCTCTTCTTCTCTTCCGTAGTTCTTACTCCACTTCGAAAACCACCGAGAATAGTCGCTCGCCTCACCGGAATTCCAAACGCCCGAATCAAGTTTTTTTCAAATTCACCAGATCTCAATCTCCGTTGCCAAAACTTCGTCCCCGGAGAGAATAACGAGATTCGGCGAGATTTTGTTTTTCGCGTTTTCTTTTTAGCATTTATACATTTTGATTTTGTTGGTTTGGGCTATGACAGCACATGCGTATCACAATGTAAACGATTTACATAAAATTGTCTTGGTTTTGTGTGTGTGTGTGTGTGTGTGTGTGCGTGTGTGTGTAAGAGAGAGAGAGAGAGAGAGTGTGTGTGTGAGTGTATATGTGTGTGTGAGTGTGTATGTGTGTGTGTGTGTGAGAAAAGGGAAGAGTGTGTGTGTGTGTGTGTGCGTGCGTGTGTGTGTTTGAGAGAGAGAGTGTGTGTGTGTGTGTGCGTGCGTGTGTGTGTGTGAGAGAGAGAGTGTGTGAGTGTGTATGTGTATGTGAGTATGTATGTGTGTGTGAGTGTGTATGTGTGTGTGTGTGTGAGTGTGTATGTATGTTTGAGAGAGAGAGAGAGAGTGTGTGAGTGTGTGTGTAATGTGTGTGTGAGAGAGAGTGTGTGTGAGTGTGTATGTGTATGTGAGTGTGTATGTGTGTGTGTGAGTATGTATGTGTGTATGAGTGTGTATGTGAGAGAGAGAGAGAGAGTGTGTGTGTGTGAGAGAGAGAGAGTGGGGGGGAATGCCGTCAGGTGAGAATGCAAATCTACACATACAGCCACTATAGATAATATATTTCTCCCTTTCTTCGTTGCTGACTTTTTCAGCATCATCATCATTATCATCATCATCATCATCATCATCATCATCATCATCTTTTTTTCTTCTTCTTTTTCTTCTTCTTCTTCTTCTTCTTCTTCTTCTTTCTTCTAATACTACTACTTCTACGCCCTTCTTCTTGTTGTTGTCGTTGTTGTTGTTGTTGTTGTTCTTCTTCTTCTTCGTCTTCTTCTTTTTCTTCTTCTTCTTCTTTTTCCATGTGTCTTCTTCTTCCATGTGTTTTCTTCTTCTTCTTCTTCTTCCTTGTGTCTTCTTCTTCTTCTTCCATGTGTCTTTTTCTTCTTCCATGTGTTTCCTTCTTCTTCCATGTGTCTTCTTCTTCCTTGTGTTTTCTTCTTCTTCTTCATTGTGTCTTCTTCTTCTTCTTCTTCTTCTTCTTCTTCTTCTTCTTCTTCTTCTTCTTCTTCTTCTTGCTTAACTCCTTCACCTTCTCTGTTTCCAATTCTGTGGTCTACCGCCATTGATCCTGATGAAGAGATAGTTCAGAATTAAATAGATTCTGACAGAGCGTAAACCATCCCGCGCATCGTCTCCAACCCCCCTCCCCTGCAACCAACCAAGAAAGAAACCAAGCCTCGTTTCCATACCCATCGGACCTTGGGCAACTTCTAAAAATCACCATTTCTATCAACTTCCGGTTAGACATATTCTAGCAGGATGAAAAAAAAACTTAGATATTTTTTGTCTGTATTTTGCCATATTACTTCCTCCCTCCCCCTATTGTCTGTGTGTCGCTGTGTGAGTCTCCCTCGCTCACATTCCCTCACTAATATATACCCACCCACTCACATGCATGCACTCCCAGTGGGTCCATGTTTAATCAGTTGAAATACTCAACCATTGGACTTAGATTTCCACTCTGTTCATAGGTTCCAACTACTTAATTCCTTTTTATATATATATTAAAACTACCATTGGAGAATGGAACTTAAAATACAACAAATATATAGATATAGATATACATTATATTACTTACTATATCAACGGCATATCAACCCGTCTGGGGTTCTGTCATGCCTAACGGTTAGGAAGTTATACATATCGTGTATTTATATTTATACTTTTAGTAATTGGTTTTAACAATGTGTTAGCATTATTGGGGATTATGTTGTATGGTATTGATTTGTTTCATGTCTATATTCTATGGTATAATTTTATTTCCCTCAAAAAAGAAAGAATATCCTCCATGTTGACGTTTTTAAACAGATCTTTCATATCGTTTGCTTTAAAATAACGGTTTCTGATGTGAGCAAGAAACCTGCATTCCATGAATAAGTGTTTAACTGTCAAAGGTGTTTGACATGTTTCACATTGTGATTGTTGTTCTTGTTTGAGTATATAGGAGTGCGTTAGTCTTGTATGATCAATGCGTAATCGGGACACAATGACTGTGTTGTTATCTCTATTAATAATGGAGATTCGCTTCCGGTTTTTGTCTGTAACAAAAAAATACGTCACTGCTTACGTCACATTACCAACACATAATCCAACGTCATAACATAGAATAGATATACTCAAAATGTGAGCATGCAACGTTAGACAATCCTCATTGTTTCAATAAATAGATGCCCGGCGTTATATATTTATATATAGATTGTTTTATTCTAATATAATATTTATTTATCGTTATCGGAACTGTTTCCATTTCAAATTGTTTTTCTTTCTTTCTTTTTTACTCCTTTGATAAATTTGATGATTTTACATACTTATGGTACACACTCTATGACATTGAATTTCAGCTCCCATCCCCTCAGGCAATATCTTTCAAAAAATTATTTTTACATCGCCCGGAGCGCGTCTTTTTATTTTGTACTAGTTAATTTAATTTAATTCTAGTTATAAATCTATAGTAGTAGAGGAAAAGTGTTAACCGTGTTCCATGGTTTCAATCCAAATTATTTTATCAGGACCCAACCTTGCAGTTAACTGAGTCGATGTAATTCTTTAGTTAATTTTTTTCTGGAATAACGGTTGACCGCTGTTAGTTAATTTTTTTTCTCTCAGTTATCGCGTGCGGCTTATTCTGTTCGCTTATTTATTCCTTAGTTCTCATTTCTGTATTGTTATCAATTTAATTCTAGTTATAAATTATCATCATCATCATCAAGTAGCACAGATATCCATGACAATCTCTCGCCAACCTTCCCTATCATTCATTGCCCCTGGGAATTCTTCTGCGCAGCAACTAACATCCTCACACAGTTGGT
>CM042168.1:81134993-81139993 GCA_023376005.1 Doryteuthis pealeii
AGGAAGATAGATAAATGGATATAGATTGGTAGATATTAACAGAAGAGAGAGTCAGTGAACGAAACAGATATAAAATGTAAACAATTGTGATACATAAATAGATAGATAAATAGAAAATTTAAATTATATATATATATATATATATATATATATACATAAGTGATATATATATATATATCTCTGTGTGTGTGTGTGTGTGTATATATATATATATATGTGGTGAGTCTATTTCTCTGTACGAAAATATATTATATTCTTATATATGTTATATATATATATCTTATTATAATGGAGATTGTGTGTTTTTCTGTCTGTAACCGAAATTATATTCCTACTCAAGTCACAATTCTCTTAGTTATTGACATCACATTCTCCATGATTTTATTTTTATCTAAACCTCAATTATTAATAAAATTGTCTTACATTATTAATACTGTTAACTATGTCTACATATTGACAACATGCAATTATATTTATATATACAACAAAATAGCGCTTTACAATGTGAACGGGAAGGCTAATTTGCATATTAATATTAAAAAATCGAATTTAATAAATATGTGCTTAGTATTATTGATTTCTAACTGTTTGGTTTTATTTTAATGAATATAAGCAAAAATCTCTTCAATGAATCTTAAATGAGATCCATTAACAAGATGAAATAACTGTCATTTTATTCTTTACTTCCTCTTTTAAGTAAATACTTAAATTAGAAAAAAATAACAATGAAAGACGAGAGTGATGGAAGAGTAAGTTTCAGTTGTTCCATTTTTATTATACTCCTTCTGTTTCAAATCTTTTATTATACTCCCTCTGTTTCAAATCTTTTTATCTGTATTCTTATTTAGTTTCATTAGCCTTTCTAATTTAATACAATATTTTATTACATTAAAACTTAAATACTTGCACCCGGAGGGTGCATATATTTGCTAGTGTCTATAATATATAAATTGGGGATTTTTTTTCACGTCCCATGCTTAATAAAAAATCACCATATATATATATATATATATATATATATATATATATATATGTGTGTGTGTGTGTGTGTGTGTGTGTGTGTGTGTGTGTGTATATATATTTGTAGGATGTGTGCTTAATTGAAGTCATACCTAAGTTTGAAAATGAATTAGTTAATAATTAATGAATTTAGGCGGGCACATATGTTCAAATGTAAGGCTAAACAAATCGAGAAAATGTCACTCCCTGTATGTACATCTCGACCTATTCAATTAAGCAGATATCCTCCAAAAATTGTCGGGTAAAAAGGCCATATAAAAAATAAACACATTGTTTGTTTACTTACTTTCATATATATATATATATATATATATATATATATATATATATATAACTTGAATACAAATATAATATATTCACAGTGAAAACTAGACTCACCAGATATAGCAACAAAGAAGCATACTTGTACTTCACAACGACAACACCACACACACAACACACACACACACACACACACACACACACACACACACACACACACACACATATATATATATATATATATAATATATATATTATATATATATAGAGAGAGAGAGAGAGAGAGTTAGATAGATAGATGGATAGATAGATAGATGAATAGATAGATTCATAGATATATATATAGATAGATAGATAGATACATAGATAGATAGATAAATAGATAGATAAGCACAAATATAGATATATAAATATGAACAGCCGGAGATAGATATTTACAGAAAAAAAAAGAGAGAAAGAGAAAGAGATAGTGAGATAAACAGACTGAGATATAAATATTTCAGAAGTTTAATTATATACTAAGTTATTTTGTTTATCTCTTATCTATTTGAGATATTAAAATTCTCCTCGTAATAATTGCCTCTAGCTTATACTCCTGTTCATATAAGAAAAGGTACAAAAAAAACTCCCAGTTTGGTGCCGTGACAAATTGTCTGATTCATTGGTTGATTTAATTTAACGGCATGTCAACCCATCAAGGATTATTTATGGTTTGAAACATATAACATTATCGAAAAATCTTAATTTAAAAATGACTTTATAAAAAGTTATGGAGCCAAAATTAGATTCCAAAATAAACGAAATGAAATCTGTTGCTTTTGAACATGGTTAATCGTACACATTTCTTACCTATTTAATCATATATATATTGATTTCAGTCTCGGAAGAGTATAATAAAGTTGTTGTGCCCCTGAAGTTACAGCACCTCCTGTGACTGTGTAGTCCGATGTTTGAAAAATGTTCTTGACCACAGATGTCGCATTTGAATGCTGTTCCTGAAGATGTTGATGTTCCGGTGCTTTGTTGCCACAGTTTTCTTCTTAACCTCTTAGCTTCATGGTATTGTGTGAGGGTTACTTCTGACATGAAAAGTCCTCTTTCGGAGATTCTGCCACCAACGAGGGCGGTCCTGAGCCAAATTTTTCCATATGGAAGGGCAATGCCAAAGCACCGGAGATCATTCTTGCAGACATTCTTGAATCGCAGCTGGAGGTGACCAGTATATATATATATATATATATATATATATATATATATATATATAATATACCAAGCGTGTTGGTAGATCCGTGCGGAGAGAAAAAACCCAGCAGAGAGTTTGATTGTAAAAATATACTACCAAACATCAACCAGGAAGAAAAAAATTTTTGAAAAAAAAGAAAAGACCAAGATAATCGTACCAACAAAAAATAATCTATTGGTATAGTATTTGGCCAAAAGAAAAAAATTTATATGTATATATATGTATATAAGATATATATATATTCATATAACCGCTAGGAGAAGCTAATCTGTAAAAAGTGCTCGATACCTAAGTAGAGCCAAGTAATAAAGATAATCTTCTGAGTCAGACGAACCTACTATTAGTTTCGCATAAAGCTCTTCAGGGCTAAAATCTGACTCAGATTTTAGCCCTGAAGAGCTTTATGCGAAACTAATAGTAGGTTCGTCTGACTCAGATTATCTTTATATATATATATATATATATATATATATATATATATATATATAAGGAAATTATGGAAAAGAAAAGAACCTGTAAATGTTGAGCATGTGCATGATCGTCATATCATATCCTCTCCTTACTTTTATTATTCTTCTGATCATCTTTGGTATCTTATATTCTTCTTCTAGCGTCTGGAACTTTCCATTTTTGGTCTGGTCTTCCATTGGGGATTTCTCGTCTATCATAAGCCCTGAGTCATTGATAGTTTTTTGGATAAATAACCCAATACTTAGATTTTCTTTATATCACATTTTATTTCGAAATCCCCATCCAGACTACTGCGCAGATTGAGTACGGCGCGCGCTCTCCGAGGTTTGGCCAATACTGAACTAAACTAACTCTTTCTAATCTAAACCGGAAGAAACCTTCTTTTTCATTTCTTTACTGATTCTCACCATATCTACCGGAAAAGAGTTCAAGATTAGATCAACATGTGCCAATCAATCTTCCATGATATCGTGCTCAAAGGCTGCTGGCCGTAATTTTCCAACAGCCATTTTAATTTCTACATTAACTGTACATAATTGTTAGGGTACTAACAAATATGTCACAGTCAGTGTGGAAGGAAAGTCAGAAAAGGAACACCACAAGTCTCTCTTTTTCACAAGTTTGAAAAGTTTATTATTATTATTATTTGTGTTCTTTTATCTCTTGATATGTTTGAATAGGCAAGAGTTACTGAATCACGTTCATATATACATTTTGGAAACGCGTGGTGTAATGGTTAAAGTCATGGGAAATGGACTCGTCGCCCCGAGTTCAAATCTTGGATGTGATAATTGCATTTCACTTAGTGCTAATACCCTTGGGAAAGGTATGAATCCTACTCTCCTTCCATCTATGGATAAATAGTAGGGCAGACTGGGCTCTTTAACCTTGGTTAGGCAACCGGTCTAGGAGAAGGAAAACTCTGAATTCAAACCTGTTGAACTCTGCTTAAGAAATTGACCTTGTGTCACATCCTGCTCGTGCGGAGGGGTTGGTAAATATATATATACATTTCTTATAATCATATTTTTGGCATTCAGTTATATAATACTAGAAGTGGCAACCCAGCATCACCTGTCTAGAGGGTGTACAAAAATCCTTGGTGTATTGATTTGTTTACCTCTCAGATTTCCAAATGCTGGACATTTACATGTAGAATTTCATTGTATATCTTAATTTTTAAGTATCTTCGACTATAAATAAAATCTTTATAATTTTTGCAGAAAATGCAGAAACTAGTGATATATAATGAATATATATATTTACTTTGTCGTTAATTGTTTTATTTTCGAAGTTTCATTCGGACATACATACACACCAACTTCCCTATATATACGTATAGATAATAATAAAATGATACAGTTTAAAAAGCTATAGAACAATCAGTTCATATTTACAACGGAACCCGGGATTACTTCTTCTTGCAAACAGCACACCAGTTTCGCTTCTGTTTTTAGTGCCGGTCGAAGAAGATAGGTTCCCCAAAAATCATAAATTTATTTTCGGATGCTTCGAATTTAACATGATGTTTGTATATTTTTAACAGTAGATGTTTGTATATTTTTCCACATTTTCAAAATTTTCATAGAGTCATTAGAATTTTTCCATTTATAGGATATATAATATTATATAATTTCCATATATAGGATATATATTATTATTTGCTCCTTTTGAGTTTTCACATCAGCATTAGCTGAAGGTCTTTTACTGGAGTCTGAGTGACAGCAAGTCTCCTCAGGTCTCCAGGACTCTTCTGAGTATTCTGGCAGATTGCAGCAGTGCAGTGTTCTGAATGGTTTCAATCCTTCCTCTGATTTCCAAACTTTCCAAACCCTTTTCTAATCCTTTTGGGACTGTTCCAAGTGCACCAACTACAATTGGTATCACTTTCACTTTCATATTCCATAACTTTTTCAGTTCTCTGGCAAGGTCCAGATATTTGTCCATTTTTTCATTTTCCTTTAGCTTCACCCTGTGATCTGCTGGCACTGAAAAATCCACCAGT
>CM042168.1:81142493-81155737 GCA_023376005.1 Doryteuthis pealeii
AATTTTCGTTTCGAAACTATTATATGGTTTTTCACTAAGCCCAGGCGAAAATTTTGACCAAACAGGCCACTTAGTTAGGCGCACACTCACGACTCTATCGGAACTGGTTTGTAAGATTAGCTTTCTAAAAAATGTTTGATGTTATCATCTGGAAAGACATTAATCAATTGTCCGAAAGAGTTATTTTTGTTAAACCAAGTACCTTCGGTTCTTATTTAACCCTTATCCACTATGCTGTGAAGCACAACTGATCTCGATTTACTTTTGGTACAACATCGCAAGTTTTGGTTATTTTGCTTTACGGCATATCAACCTTTTTCAAGTTGGTTAATACCGAATCAGGTCATTTTGATAAACAAATGTTGCTTTTACTACCCTTAATTAACCCTGTTATTCGTTTTATCATACCTAAGATAGATGGGTAAACTTGAACTTTAAGGGACGAAATTACTACCATAAAATTGAGCTTGCGCATTATTTGAAATTAACTTAATTGTTATTAAAAGGACATTTCATGATATTTTGGAGTTAAAAACATCCATTAAAATAGATTTGAAAAGCGTCGTGTTTACTCCGTGAAAATTACGTTGAATAAAAGATGGCTGCCATTGTTTACAAAATTCTTCTCGGAAAAAGAACAAAGGGAATTAACTCTCATTGCATTGAGAGTTAATTCCTTTTATGACTTAAATGAGAGTTAAGTCCCTTAGTCCTTTTTCCGAGAAGAAGGTTGTAAACAATGGCAGCCATCTTTGATTCAACGTAATTTTCACGGAGAAAGCATGACGCTTTTCAAATCTATTTTAAATCATGTTTTTATGGTGGGAATTTAGTCACTTAAAGTTCAAGATTACCGATAGATGAATATCATTGCTTTAAGAGATAATTCCTTTTATGACTTAAATGAGAGTTAAGTCCCTTTGTTCTTTTTCCGAGAAGAAGGTTGTAAACAATGGCAGCCATCTTTGATTCAACGTAATTTTCACGGAGAAAACACGACGCTTTTCAAATCTATTTTAAATCATGTTGTTTATGGTGGGAATTTAGTCACTTAAAGTTCAAGATTACCGATAGATGAATATCTATTTCTTGAATTTTTTGTAAATATCCGCAAATATGTAATTGTACAAGTATATCTATGCATACATTTGTGCATATGTGTGTGCGTGAGTGTGTACCTGTGTGTCTGTGTGCATGTATGTGTGTCTACACATACATATTTTATGCACAATTATATGGTTAAAGTAAATATTCCTATTTAATAACAGTCGGGAGACTTAATAAGATCGAAACAGCTGTGCAGTGTTCCGCATGTCGTACACGGTGTATGCTGAATTTTCTGGTCACGGTAATTTAATTTAGTTGATTATACTTAATTTATCTATCTACAGATACTATATTTCAATCACCATGTGGTTTGGTCACGTGAATGCGGACTACCGACTTGAGAAGACGTGGCCCTAGGGGTGACCTTGTCCTCTGGAATGATACATGATGAGCTCAAATACAAATTAGGGTTATGCGGCTGCGCACGATTACCATGACTTGATGATTTGGCCATCACCGTGTGTGGCATGGGCTGTTGGCCCAGGGGTAGAGTTTCGGCTCTGCACTCTGAGATCGTGGTATATACTTCTGACGAGACCAAATAGCTGTCCACTATTCCGCATATCGTACATGGTCTTTGCCGATTTTTTTGTTGTAGTAATTTAATTTAATTTATAATAATTTGTTTGCATACAGTTTAACCATATGGTTTCGAGTTTTCCTGTGTAAATCTAATAATTTACAAGTAATTATATGGTTTCAAGTAATAGATTATAACCCCAATCGATGTGTGGATTTAATGGTTATAAATACAAATACTTCCAACGGCTTTCGGTCCTGTTTTTGGCACCACTCCACACAGTCTTGCTTCCTAGTCATTAATCCTAGTAATTCCAGAAGAGAAGAAACCACTATCACCCGGCTATGTATCGGCCACACTAGATTAACCCACTCCTTCATTTTAAAAGAAGAACCCCCACCTAAATGTTCATGTGGAAACCGATACACAATAAAAACATATTCTGATTGAATGCACACACCTCTCCCACACTCGAAGAAAGTTCTACAATGTTGACAGCATGGAGAAACTATTTGGAAAAATAGATCCCAAGAGGATATTACACTTTTTGAAAAGAACCAGCCTCCTATCAAGGATGTAAGTTCATAGACCTGCAAAAATCACCCACACACTCTCTTGATGCTGAAATCCTCAACAGAAAACTTGATTTCAAAAAATAACTAAACCCCTATCACTATACCTAAATACCAATAGAAGCAAGATCTGGAATGATATGCAGGTGGCTGCTGTATCTTACACAAAAAACGTATTCGACATAAAATGACCCACATAAAATGCCGTAAAACTCAACCAACCAAACCAACCAAACTGAAGAGCACCAAGGAACAACCAAAGGATTCTTTACCAAGGATCACAGTCTGCTTAACACAAAGGATCTCCACTGGACAAGCGCTCTTGCTTGAAGTCTAAAGGATGGCTACTAAAATCGTAACAAACCCATTTTTCGTATGAGCAGAAGTGGACTCGGATACCCGTGTTCAAATCCTATGCTATTTGCATTTTACATAGCAGTAATACCATTGGGAAAGGTATGAACTTAACTATTCTTCCTCCAGCTATGGGTGAATAAGACAGCAAACGGGGCTCTTTAGCCTTGGTATGACAACTGATCGAGGAGGAGGAATACTCTGAATTCAAACCTATTAAGTTCCCCTTAGAAATTGACCATGTGTCACACCCTACAGTGGGGCTGGTAGAATGGGACAGATTGGGCTCTTTAACCGGTCGAGAAGAATCAAAACTTTGAATTCAAACCAGTTGTTGAGCCCCCATTTTAAATCAACCTTTTGTAATATCTCAGCACTACGAAGGTCGGTTTAATGATATTACCATTATATACCAGGCGCCCTTATCTGTCTGACTAATACGCATACCATTTTCCCACCCCCTACAATCATGTCTACACACCTGTGCAGGTATTCAGTGCGTCGTACACGGATTGTGTGTCTAGCTGCGTTGATTATTCGTATGCTTCCATGTTCGCATGGTCAACTCTACGAGACTGATAAATTGTCTCAACTTTCACAAGAGAGAGATCAGGTTGTCTATGATGAATAACAGATGTTATCCAAATGAACCCTCAGCCTGAACATTGATAGATGCGCCTGGCTGGCTGGCTGGTTGGCTGGTTGGTTGGTTGGTTGGTTGGTTGGTTCGTTCGTTCGTTGGATTTTACGGCATGTCAACTCTTGTTGGGTTATTTTATGTCTATATATATTTTTATCTATTCCTGTTGGGTATTCAATTTATTTTTTTCAAAATGAATTTTTTTAAGCATTTTTAAATTCAATTTATTTTTTCAAAATGAATTTTTTTAAGCATTTTTAAATTCAATTATTTTTTGAAAATGAATTTTTTTAAGCATGTTAAATTCAATTATTTTTTCAAAAAAATAAATTGAATTTAAAAATGCTTAAAAAAATCATTTTGAAAAAAATAAATTGAATTTAAAAATGCTTAAAAAAATTCATTTTGAAAAAAATAAATTGAATACCCAACAGGAATAGATAAAAATATAATAGACATAAAATAACCAACAAGAGTTGACATGCCGTAAAATCCAACGAACGAACGAACCAAACCAACCAACCAACCAACCAACCAGCCAACCAGCCAGCCAGCCAGGCGCATCTATCAATGTTCAGGCTGAGGGTTCATTTGGATAACATCTGTTATTCATCATAGACAACCTGATCTCTCTCTTGTGAAAGTTGAGACAATTTATCAGTCTCGTAGAGTTGACCATGCGAACATGGAAGCATACGAATAATCAACGCAGCTAGACACACAATCCGTGTACGACGCACTGAATACCTGCACAGGTGTGTAGACATGATTGTGGGGTGGAAAATGGTATGCGTATTAGTCAGACAGATAAGGGCGCCTGGGTATATAATGGTAATATCATTAAACCGACCTCGTAGTGCTGAGATATTACAAAAGGTTGATTTAAAATGGGGGCTCAACAACTGGTTTGAATTCAAAGTTTTGTTTCTACTCGACCGGTTAAAGAGCCCAATCTGTCCCATTCTACCAGCCCCACTGTAGGGTGTGACACATGGTCAATTTCTAAGGGGAGCTTAATAGGTTTGAATTCAGAGTATTCCTCCTCCTCGATCAGTTGTCATACCAAGGCTAAAGAGCCCCGTTTGCTCTCTTATTCACCCATAGCTGGAAGAAGAATATTTAGGTCCATACCTTTCCCAATGGTATTACTGATATGTAAAATGCAAATAGCATAGGATTTGAACACGGGTATCCGAGTCCACTTCTGCTCATACGAAAAATGGGTTTGTTACGATTTTAGTAGCCATCCTTTAGACTTCAAGCAAGAGCGCTGTCCAGTGGAGATCCTTTGTGTTAAGCAGACTGTGATCCTTGGTAAAGAATCCTTTGTTGTTCCTTGGTGCTCTTCAGTTTGGTTGGTTTGGTTGGTTGAGTTTTACGGCATTTTATGTGGTCATTTATGTCGAATACGTTTTTTGTGTAAGTACAGCAGCCACCTGCATATCATTCCAATCTTGCTTCTATTGGTATTTAGGATAGTGATAGGGGTTTAGTTATTTTTTGAAATCAAGTTTTCTGTTGAGATTTCACATCAAGAGAGTTGTGGGTGATTTTTGCAGGTCTATGAACTTACATCCTTGATAGAGGCCGGTTCTTTTCAAAAAGTGTAATATCCTCTTGGGATCTATTTTTCCAAATAGTTTCTCCATGCTGTCAACATTGTAGAACTTTCTTCGAGTGTGGGAGAGTGTGTGCATTCAATCAGAATATGTTTTTATTGTGTATCGGTTTCCACATGAACATTTAGGTGGGGTTCTTCTTTTTAAAAATGAAGGAGTGGGTTAATCTAGTTGTGGCCGATACATAACCGGGTGATAGTGGTTTCTTCTCTTCTGGTATTACTAGGTTCAATGACTAGGAAGCAAGACTGTGTGGGGTGGTGCTAAAAACAGGACCGAAAGCCGTTGGAAGTATCTGTATTTATAACCATTAAATCCACACATCGATTGGGGTTATAATCAATTACTTGAAACCATATAATTACTTGCAAATTATTAGAAAAGTACAGGAAAACTCGAAACCATATGGTTAAACTGTATGCAAACAAATGATTATAAATTAAATTAAATTACTACAACAAAAAAAATCGGCAAACACCGTGTACGATATGTGGAATAGTGGACAGCTGTTTCGATCTTATTTGGTCTCGTCAGCAGTATATACTACGATCTCAGAATGCAGAGCCGAAACTCTACCTCTGGGCCGACAGCCCATGCCACACACGGTGATGGCCAAATAATCAAGTCATGGTAATCGCGCGCAGCCGCATAACCCTAATTTGTATTGGAGCTTATCACGTATCATTCCAGAGGACAAGGTCACCCCTAGGGCCACGTCTTCTCAAGTCGGTAGTCCGCATTCACGTGACCAAACCACATGGTGATTGAAATATAGTATCTGTAGATAGATAAATTAAGTATAATTAACTAAATTAAATTACCGTGACCAGAAAATTCAGCATACACCGTGTACGGCATGCGGAACACTGCATAGCTGTTTCGACCTTATTAAGTCTCGCGACTGTTATTAAATAGGAATAGTTACTTTAACCATATAATTGTGTATAAAATATGTATGTGTAGACACACATACATGCACACAGACATACAGACACACAGGTACATACTAACGTACACACATATGCACACATGTATGCATAGATATACTTGTACAATTACATATTTGCGGATATTTACAAAAAAATTCAAAAAACAGATATTCATCCATCGGTAATCTTAAACTTTAAGTGACTAAATTCCCACCATAAAAAACATGATTTAAAATAGATTTGAAAAGCGTCGTGTTTTCTCCGTGAAAATTACGTTGAATCAAAGATGGCTGCCATTGTTTACAACCTTCTTCTCGGAAAAAGAACAAAGGGACTTAACTCTCATTTAAGTCATAAAAGGAATTATCTCTAAAGCAATGATATTCATCTATCGGTAATCTTGAACTTTAAGTGACTAAATTCCCACCATAAAACATGATTTTAAAATAGATTTGAAAAGCGTCATGCTTTCTCCGTGAAAATTACGTTGAATCAAAGATGGCTGCCATTGTTTAAACCTTCTTCTCGGAAAAAGGACAAAGGACTTAACTCTCATTTAAGTCATAAAAGGAATTAACTCTCAAGCAATGAGAGTTAATTCCCTTTGTTCTTTTTCCGAGAAGAATTTTGTAAACAATGGCAACCATCTTTTATTCAACGTAATTTTTCACGGAGTAAACACGACGCTTTTCAAATCCATTTTAATGGATGTTTTTAACTCCAAAAATATCATGAAATGTCCTTTTAATAACAATTAAGTTAATTTCAAATAATGCGCAAGTCAATTTTTGGTAGTAATTTCGTCCCTTAAAGTTCAAGATTACCCATCTATCTTAGGTATGATAAAACCAATAACAGGGTTAATTAAGGATAGTAAAAGCAACATTTGTTTATCAAAATTAACTAACTTGAAAAGGGTTCATATGCCGTAAAGCAAAATAACCAAAACTTGGGATGTTGTACCAAAAGTAAATCGAGATCAGTTGTGCTCCACAGCATAGTGGATAAGGGTTAAATAAGAACCGAAGTACTTGGTTTAACAAAAAATAACTCTTTCGGACAATTGATTAATGTCTTTCCAGATGATAACATCAAACATTTTTTAGAAAGCTAATCTTACAAACCAGTTCCGATAGAGTCGTGAGTGTGCGCCTAACTAAGTGGCCTGTTTGGTCAAAATTTTCGCCTGGGCTTAGTGAAAAACCATATAATAGTTTAAAACGAAATTTTTAATGAATAATTGCAACTATAAAAGCTGAGATTTGTTTCTGTTCATAAACACTTTACACCTAGATTCGACTAAATGTCCCTGTGTATGCGGCTAAACGAGTGAATATGTTTCTCTCTCACTCTCTTTCTCTCTGTGTCTCTGTCTTTGTCTCTGTTTCTGTCTGTCTGTTTGTCTGTCTATCTATCTATCTTATATATATATTATTATATATATATATATAAATATATATATAGATATATATATATATATGTATATATATATATTTGAATTATCACTTACAGTGAAACCAATTTTCAAATACCATCATTATTGAATGGCTATAACCACACACAAACACAACACAGACGCACACACACACACACACCACACACACACACACACACACACATATATATATATATATATATATATGTGTGTGTGTGCGCATGTGATAGTGACTATATTTAAAGAGATGTGTTGGAAGCCGGATTATAAATGCAAATTCTAAAGTCTACTCATATATATATATATATATATATATATATATATATATAATATATATAATATATATATATATTGTGTGTGTATGTGAAATATGTATGTATATGTATATATATATGAATATTGGAAATATATGTATATATACATATACAGATATACAATGTATATCTACGTTTATATATAGTACACACACACACACATATATATATATGTGTGTGTGTGTGTGTGTGTGTGTGTATGTCTACATGTATGCATATGTCCATATGTATGTATATCTATGCATATATACATGTATGTATGTGTTTTATATATGCTTGTACACACACACATATATATATGTATTGTGTGTAAAAATTATAAATATATGCTTTTTATGTATATATTGAATATATATGTATGCTAATACTTATATATATATATTATTCATATATACATATATATGTATGTATATATATGTAAAGTTTTATACTTATATATATTTTCATATATATATGCATATATATCTATATATGTATGTTATTGTATGCATACATATATGTATTCATGTATACTTAAAATATACATATGTATGTGTCTATGTTTCTGTCCATGTGTGTTTGTATGTTTCTGTCTGTGAGTGTGATTGCCTGCACATTAATGTGTGTATGTGTGTGTGTGGTGTGTGTGTGTGTCTGTGTGTGTGAGTGTGTACATATGCCACGTATCTATGTATTACATACATTATGTATTCATGTATCCTCAAATAATACATATAATATGGTGTTGTGCTTCTGACTGACCATATGTGTTTGTTTATGTTTCTGTCAATGTATGTGAGTATGTGCGTGTGTATCTGCGCGTGCGTATGTGTGTGTGGTGTGTGTGTATGTACATATGACACGTATAAGTTGACATCTCTGCTCTGATGCTCCGGCCCCCCCCACTCCAATTCCCCCTCCACCATTTTTTCCTCTACGGAGTATTTTATATCGTTCTCCAAAGAACATCTCGAAACTTAGGACATTTCTCATGACGGCCATCATCTGCCGACTCACTGGTCTGATTCGACCATGGCTGTGACCCTCCAGCTGAAAATAGCGACGACCTTTGACCTTTGGACCGGTCCCACCAAACTTGTTCATTTTAGCCTTAAAACTCTTTACCGTTAGTCTTTTATCTTTCCTGATAATGGCCGCATACGACTGTCAATAAATCTTCGATTATTCCAAGAATTTTCGCCAATCCTCTGAGAAAAGCTTAAAATGTAAAAATTTTGGAAGTTTGAATCGTTGAACGCTGGACGTGGTTGAAAGCGCTGATACAAGATACGGGCACCTTATTTTGTTTACATTTTAAAATATTTACTATAAATAGATGTCTTATCTTTATGTTCTCTTCTTTCTTTTTTCCTTTCCTTTTCGTTCTAATATATATATATATATATATATAATATATATAAATAATATATATACAGACATATATATATATACATGGAAACTTTACGCGTGATTTACATAATATATATATTATATATATAATATAGATATATATATATTATATATATATATTTAATGCTGATAGGTACGCATCTTGCGTCACTGGCGCAGAAAAATCTAAAAAGACGCAGAAAAAATCATACATGCGTCCCAGGGTTTTTTTCTTCCTCCACCATTGCCACAAACTGTAAAACATTTCCAATATTTTTTCGAAACGGAATTACACTGTTGGGGTTCAAGGTAGGGCGTTACACGGATTTTAGTTGTTCATAGATAACAACTCTTACAATTTATAAAAAACTTTAGTTGGTTTCCCAAAAAGAACTTAATTTGCAGCATTTTTTCTTTTAAAAATGTTTGTTTAAAACTCTACCGTGAAAAAACTCGAGTGGAGTGAATAATAATATATAATAATAAAATAATTAATAATTAATAATAATAATCAATAATAATAATTCTCTGGGACTTTAAAATAAAACGGATCACCTGATCCCAGCAAGAAAGACCAGACCTATTGTTGATTAACAATAAAGAAAGAACTTGCCAAACTGGTGGATTTTTCAGTGCCAGCAGATCACAGGGTGAAGCCTAAAGGAAAATGAAAAATGAACACAATAATCTGGACCTTGCCAGAGAACTGAAAAGTTATGGAATATGAACAGTGAAAGTATACCAAATTGTAGTTGGTGCACTTGGAACCAGTCCCAAAAGTTAGAAAAGGGTTTGGAAGTTTGGAATCAGGGAAGGATTGAAACCATCAGAACACTGCACTGCTGGCAATCTGGCAGAATCTCAGAAGAGTCCTGGAGAACCTGAGGAGACCTTGCTGTCACTCAGACTCCAGTAAAAGACCTTCAGCTAATGCTGATGTGAAAACTCAAAGGGCAAATAATTAAATATATATCCTATATATGAAATTATTAATATGTATATATCCTATAAAATGAAAAAATTCTAACTGACTCTACTGAAAATTTGAAAATGTGAAAAATATACAACATCTACTCGTTTAAAATTACAACATCATGTTAAATTCGAAGCATCCGAAATAAATTATGATTTTTGGGGGAACTTCTTCTTCGACCGGACTAAAACAGAAGCGAAAACTGGTTGTGCTGTTTGCAAGAAGAAGTAATCCCGGGTTCCTTGTAAAATATAACTGATGTTCTATAAGCTTTTTAAACTGTATCATTTTATTATTATCTATACGTATATTAGGAATTGGTGTGTATGATGTCCGAATGAAACTTCGAAATAAAACAGATTAACGACAATATATAATATCATTATATATCACTAGTTTCTGCATTTTCTGCAAAAATTATAAAAGATTTTATTTATAGTCGAAGATACTTAAAAATTAAGATAACAATGAATTCTACATGTAAATGTCCAGCATTTGAAATCTGAGAGGTAAAACAAATCAATTACACAAGGATTTTTGACACCCTCTAGACAGGTGATGCTGGGTTGCCACTTCTAGTATTATATACTGAAGCCAAAATATGATTATAAGAAAATGTAATATATATTACCAACCCCTCCGCACGAGCAGATGTGACACAAGGTCAATTTCTTAAGCAGAGTTCAACAGTTTGAATTCAGAGTTTCCTTCTCCTAGACCGGTTGCCTAACCAAGCGTTTAAAGAGCCCAGTGCTGCCCTACTATATCCATAGGATGGAGAAGTAGGATTTCATACCTTTCCCAAGGGTTTAGCACTAAGTGAAATGCAATTATCACATCCAAGAATTGTGAACTCGGGCGACGGAGTCCATTTCCCATGCTTTAACCATTACACACGCGTTTCCCAAATGTTGATCATGACGTGATTCGAGTAGTAACTCTGCCTATTCAAACATATCAAGAGATAAAAGAACACAATAAATAAATAATAATAAACTTTTTCAAACTTGTGAAAAAGGAGGAAACTTGTTGGTGCTTCCTTTTTTCTGACTTTCCTTCCACCACTGACTGTGAACATATTTTTAGTACCCTAACAATTATGTACAGTAATGTAGAAATTAAATGGCTGTTGGGAAAATTACGGCCAGCAGCCTTTGACACGATATCATGGAAGATTGATTGGCACAGTTGATCTAATCTTGAACTCTTTTCCGGATGTAGATATGGTGAGAATCGAGTAAAGAAATGAAAAAAGAAGGTTTCTTCCGGTTTAGTTAGGAAAGAGTTAGTTTAGTTCAGTATTGGCCAACCGCCGAAAGCGCCGCGTACTCAATTCTGCGCGAGTAGCTGGATGGGATTTCGAAATAAAATGTGATATAAAGAAAATCTAAGTTTGGGTTATTTATCCAAAAAACTATCAAACTCAGGGCTTATATAGACGAGGAAATCCCCAATGGAAGCACCAGACCAAAAATGAGAAAGTCCAAGACGCATGGAGCAAGAATATGAAGATACAAAGATGGATCAAAGAATATAAAAGTAAGTGAGAGGATATGCATATGACGATCATGCCATGCTCAACGCATTTACAGGTTCTTTTCTTTTCCATAATTTCCGTATATATATATGATATATATATATTATATATATTATATAAATATATATAAGTAATCTGAGTCAGAGCGAACCTTACTATTAGTTTCGCATTAAAGCTCTTCAGGGCTAAAAATCTGGTCAGATTTAGCCTGAAGAGCTTTTATGCGAAACAATAGTAGGTTCGTCTGACTCAGAAGATTACTTTATTACTTGGCGTCTACTTACGTATCGAGCACTTTTACAGATTAGCTTTCTGCCTAGCGGTTATATGAATATATATATATCTTATATCATATATATACATATAATTTTTCTTTTGGCCAAATACCTATACCAATAGATTATTTTTTGTTGGTACGAATCTTCGTCTTTTCTTTTTTCAAAAAATTTTTTCTTCCTGGTTGATGTTGGGGTAGTATATTTTTACAATCAAACTCTCTGCTGGTTTTTTCTCTCCGCACGGATCTACCAACACGCTGCGTATATAATATATATAATAATATATATATATTATATATATATATACTGGTCACCATCCAGCTGGCGATTCAAGAAGTCTGCAAGAATGATCTCCGGTGGCTTTGCATTGCCCCGTCCATATGGAAAAAATTTGGCTCAGGACCCCCTCGTTGGTGCTCAGGATCTCGAGAGGACTTTTCATGTCAGAAGTCAACCCTCACACAATACCATGAAGCTAAGAGGTTAAGAAGAAACGTGGCACAAAGCACCGGAACACAACATCTTCCAGGAACAGCATCAAATGCGACATCTGTGGCTCAAGAACATTTTTCAAACACGGACTACACAGTCACAGGAGGGTGCTGTAACTTCAGGGCACAACCAACTTTTATTATACTCTTCCGAGACTGAAATTCAATATATATATGATAAATAGTGAAGAAATGTGCTACGATTAAACCATGTTCCAAAAGCAACAGATTCATTTCGTTTATTTTGGAATCTAATTTGGCTCCATAACTTTTGTTATAAAGCATTTTTAAATTAAGATTTTTCGATAATGTTTATGCTTTCAAACCATAAATAATCCTTGATGGGTTGACATGCCGTTAAATTAAAAATCAACCAATGAATCAACAAAGTTTTCACGGCCCAAACTAGGGAGTTTTTTTTTGTACCTTTTCTTATATAACGAGTATAAAAGCTAGAGGCAATGTATTACGAGGAGAATTTTAATATCTCAAATGATAAGAGATAAACCAAAATAACTTAGTATATAATAAACTTCTGAAATATTATATCTCAGTCTGTTTATCTCCACTATCTCTTTCTCTTTCTTCTTTTTTTTCTGTTAAATATCTTCTCCGGCGTTCATATTATATATTCTATATTGTGCTACTTCTATTTATCTATCTATCTATGTATCTATCATCTATCTATATATATATCTATGAATCTATCTATTCATCTATCTATCTATCCATCTATCTATCTAAACTCTCCTCTCTCTCTCTCTATATATATATATATATATATATATATATATATGTATATATATATGTGTGTGTGTGTATTTGTGTGTGTGTGCGTTGTGTGTGTTGTGTGTGTGTGTGTGTCTTGTGTGTGTTATGTTGTCGTTGTTGAAGTAGCAAGTATGCTTCTTTGTTGCGATATCTGGTGAGTCTAGTTTTCACTGTGATATATTATATTGTATTCACGTTATATATATATATATATATATATATATATAATATATATAGAAAGTAAGTAAACAAACACAATGTGTTTATTTTATATATGGCCTTTGTTTTTTTTTTCTTTTTTTTTTTTTTATTTTTTTTTACCCGACCATCTCTCTC
>CM042168.1:81155837-81195837 GCA_023376005.1 Doryteuthis pealeii
GATAGAAAGAATAAAAAAGAAAGAAAGGGAAAAAAGAAAATAAAGAGGAGAATTAGTCTGAAAGAGGAGGAGAGAGAAGAGAGAGAGAGAGAGAGAAGAGAGAGAAGAAGAATGGTAAAAAAACTAACTAAGTTAAAGAAAGACACGGAGAGAAAGAAAGGAAAGAAAAGAAGAAAGAATAAAAAAGAAAGGAAACGAAAGAAAGAAGAAGAAGGATAGAAAATAAGAAAGAAAGAAAGAAAAAAGAAAAGAATAAAAAAGGAAAGAAAGGAAAGAAAGAAAGATTAAAAAGAAAGAAGAAGAAGAAAGACAAGGGAAGGATAAAAATAAGAAAGAAAGAAAGAAAGAAAGAAGAAAGAAAGGAAAGGCAAAGAAAGAAATAAAGAGGAGAATGTTTGTCTGAAAGAGAGAAAGAGAGAAGAGAGAGAGAGAGAAGAGAGAGCAGAGAGAGTGGGGGAGAGAGAAGAGAAATGAGACAAGAAAAAAATAGACGAAAGAAAAGAAAAAGAGGAAAGAAAAAAAAGGCAAAGCAAAGAAGAAGATAACATAAGACAAGACTTGATAGATAAAACGAAAAAAAAAGAAAGGCAAATAAAGAATATAAAAAGAGAATGTTTTTCTAGACGAGAGAGAGAGAGAGAGAGAGAGAGACGAGGAAAAGAAAGAGGAGAGAGAGAGAGAGAGGAGAAAGATACACACTACGACACGAGAGACAACTACAACCGACGGACTGAGACTGAAATAGACGAACGAATCGACAACAATAGGAATAAGATAAACCACACAAAGCAAACGGGAAAAAGAAGGAGAAAAAAAGAATGAAAAAAAGAAAGAAAAGAACTTTCATCTTGATATAATACCAATTCATTAGGTTGAGGATATCAATGACACATAAAAGGAAAACTAATTTTGAACTATACATCATATTTAACATAGCCTTTCAAAAAATCACTTGGAGACACGGACTAAAATATGACGGGCAAGGATGCCAAACCAAAGATGGGAAATATTTATAAATACTCATTAACATAACAGCCAAATAGTCAGATTGGATGTAATAAATATTACATCCAAATTAAAAAAGGCTAATGAAACTAAATAAGAAGCAGATAAAAAGATTTAATCAGAAGGAGGATATGGATTGGTGCGAAAAAGAATAAAGTGGGAAAACACCGGTAACATGCTTTACCACCTCTCACGACGTCCCGTCTTCATCGCTGGTTTTACCTAATTTAGTTAAATCATAGGACGTAAAGAACTAAATCACAGTCTTTTTATTCGTTGCTTAATTGCATTGGCTTAAGCCCTCTTAACATCCCTCGGGAATTTTGATTCATATTCAATTAAGATAAACCATCCAAAACAATTAGAATCAATAATACTAAGCACATTATCTTTTAAAATCAAATTGCAAGAGATCTATATGCAAATTAGCCTTTCCTTCACACTGTAAACCGCTATTTTGTTTATATATAAATACAATTGCATGTTATTTAGTAATGTAAATATATCCAACAGTATTATTAAGTAAATAATTTTATTAATTTACTTTAGGTTAACATTAGAAGATAAAATCATTAGATATCGTGACCGTAGAATACCAAGGAGGAATTGTAGTGATATAGTTTTCGGTACAGCATTGAAAATACGCAATCTACCACTGATAATGATAATAACTGTATAGATTTACACAAGGGTTATGACAAAGTCATAACTCGTTGCAACCGCTAAACAAATCCGGACAAAGGTTGAGGGGACAACACAAAATTAAATAGGTATACAAGCACCCATGATATGACGATGATACATAAACAGAAGTAGAGATAGAATAGTTAATGAAATACATTACATCAACGTCACAATACACATTATAGGTACAGACATTGAGATAAGAATAGTCACATGCTGTATATAAATCACTCTACAGTGACAGTCCGGCGTTTGAGGGCACGAAGCTCCAACAAGAAAGGGAATGAAATTGTCAAACCCATTGGTCTCGTAGCAAGCAGCAGACAACAAGAGAGAGAGAGAGAGAGAGAGAGACGAGATACGAGAGGGGGGGGGAGAAATTTTCAAATACCACCGGTTAATTAGCAACAAGGCCCCTAGCCGGTGAACCAGCCACATTAAACGAGCAGACCACTCCCCGGGCAAATTCAACACAAATAATCCACAATAATAATTACATTCAATTAATAATAATAATATATATTATATAATATATATATATATATATTATCTATTCATATCATAGTATCTTATTAGAGGCAGGAGAGAGAGAGAGAGAGAGAGAGAGAGAGAGGAGAGTTAGATAATGCCTTTAAAGAAGTAATAGTCGCAACCCACCGGGCCTAAGGTATTAAGTTTTAGTATTAATGAAAGATTATTAATTTAGAAAGGCTAACAGAATTGGAATAAACAAAACGCATATAACGATTACATGATTGTTTATAATTTAATTGGGTTCTATATAAAATCATTCTTGCAAAAAAACAAATTAGAATCAATAACCAAAAGTAACTATTTATAAACCCAGTTTTGTTACACCAGTATGCAAATTAACCACACTACTATACTTCTGTAAATTTTTATTTTTCTCTAGTGACTATATAAGGGACACTTTGCACGGGACTGTATAAAACGCTACTAATAACATGGGCGCTGTTAGAAGCAAATATTCTACTCAGATTTTCATAGAGAACATCGTTATAAAATAAGAATATTCTATCATACTATATTACCCGATTTTGGATATAAATAAATTACTCATTGAGAAACTTCGCTGCAATTGACCTGAGGGTATTCTCAACGAGTATTAGCGTGACAGTTTTCGTTATAGACTGACAGACACCGACTATCCATATAATAAACTGTTATTAAACTATAGTTATTATTAACTGGGAGTAAATTTCGCGATGAAGGGATAATTGCTAATTCCCTCCCAAAATATAGATTGGATAAATTTGCACCACTTCAGATACTAGTTTAAAATCATTACTTTAGGACTCTACAGTACCAACTCATGCACAGCCTCTCTAGCACATTATATGATAAAACAGATTAAGTTTCTGATCACCACTCCTTGGGCAGTGAAGAAGGTATACTTAAGTACAGTAAATCCATGAGCTAATAGAAATTCCTTTGGTAGGGATACCTAGTCCCCTGGAATAGGTATGTAATTCCTATCCGTTTATGTGTCACAAACACGGTCCAGTCAGATTATAATACTATGTTCCCGTCGTCCACCGAATAAGGCTTCAAGGTAGTTAGTGCAAGTATGCTAAGATTCAGAACAGACGGTAATAAAATAACAATCTCTAGCAGCAGAGTTACTGCCAGGAGGTCCAAGTAGGCTTGCGATCACTGGTTTCGGTGAGTTCTATATAGTAGAGGGGCGTCTAGTAACGCCTTATAAGATTGGCACAACTTCTGGCACCGTACGTGTGTCAATGGTTATCAGCCTCGCCTTCGCATAACCCATTTAGTGAGTTCTAATTCTCACATTGGGGGCACTCCCCATTAATCTGTCCTTCGTGCCAGCTTATCATAACGCTAACTAGATTTAGTCCAACACTACACCTATATTGCCCAAAATTCCAACATGTCGCGGCGGCTTTTGCTCCATAAGAGCGAATAGGGTACGTACACGTCTTAATAAGGAAGCGCTGGTTGTAAGGTTTTTAATAGTGCATGGATAATGACTCGTCAAACCTCGAGCCAACACTCCTGTGATGTGGCTAATTGCATCTTTCACTTTTGCGCTATATACTCCTGGTATTACAACGGTTATGACATCCTACTCTCCCTCCAACAGCTCATGGATAATATAGGGCAGACTGGGACTCTTATAAAAACATTGTTTCAGGGGCAAACCTGTCTTAAGGAGACAGGGTAAAACTCTGAATTTCCAAACCTGTTGAATCTCCGCTAAAGGCAATACTAGACCTTGTGTCACAATCCGCCTCGTGCGGAGGGCGTTTAGGTACATTAATTAATTATAGGTCGAGGGCTTGACGCTTGGCCAAGCCGATTGTTGAAGCACTCTTTCGACCGGCGATCTAACCTCAAATGACAGAGCTTAAAGTGGAATGTTGAAAGTGCTATGAACTGCTCAGCCACAAAGACTTCGTTCTTTAAGCATTATCGGCGTCAAACAACCACCGATGTGGCCCAATACAGACATATCTTAGAACCCGTCCATGCTATCTCCAAACAATACGTAATCACTCATCCCACACCTGGGATTTCCCACCTTCAGCAGAGGTTAATACACCCATAGGAACAAGGCTCCATGGTTCTTTGCTGTATAAAGATGTCAGTTATACTTAGAGAATCCAGATTCTCACTAGATGATTAAGAGGTAATATATTAATTCCCAAGTACAGCAGAATTTTGATATTCCAAGCAAAACGAATATGGAGAGTATCCCGTGGACTCGTGTAGTGGCTATAACGTGTTGGACTTCGAAAAACATCATTGTACGCGGCTTTCAAAACGTCCATCTCATCATTTTATCTCAGTGTATATATCAGTTTTCTATTCTTGCGAGTTTAATTAAGCCTATCTATCTATCTTTCTATGCTATCTGACTTTCATATCTAATCAATCTATCAATCTATCTCTTCATATCTCCATATCTATCTATCTCAGTATATTCATCATTTCTATCTATCTCAGTTTAATTGACCTATCTAGCTATCTTATCTAATCTATCCCACTATATTCAAGTCTATCCATCTTCTTATCTATCTATCTATATCTGAAATATATCTATTCAACTCTTATCTATACTTCTGCTGAGTTCATTATATCTTATCTTACCCATCATAATCTACTGTTATCTCAGATATACTTCATTCTTCATCTATTCTTCACGATTTAGACTTAAGACCCTTATCCTATCTATCTATTCTTATCTATCCTATCTCACCTATATCAAGTCTACTCTATCTATTCATATACTCTATCATCTAATCATATTCTATCTATCTGTCTGATACTGTCTAACAAAGAAGAAAGCAGGAAATTACCAGCATTGCAATAAGAGTAATTAGTAGGTGAAGACTTTTGATACACCCTTTCCTTTAAGTAATTACGCAAGTTTCACTATTACATCAAATACACAGTAATTGGATTATCCAAGCAACGATCAGGGAGTAAC
Source organism: Doryteuthis pealeii (assembly GCA_023376005.1). Lineage (NCBI taxonomy): Eukaryota > Metazoa > Mollusca > Cephalopoda > Myopsida > Loliginidae > Doryteuthis > Doryteuthis pealeii. Next base: position 81,160,999 of record CM042168.1, read on the forward strand.
CCATTGTAGTTAAGTGGCTAACGGTGTTGACGTTTCAAACATCGTGTGGTAGTGGGTTTGTAAACTTCCCATCGTATCTATCATGTCCAATCTATCTATCATATCTATCTTATCTTATCTCAGTATCACTTTCATCTTTTCATTCAGGTTAAAAATTAAACCTATCTATCTATCTATCCTACCTATCATCCATCTATCAAACTACTATCTATATATCTCTGTTTACATATCTCATGCTTATCCACTTCCTATCTCTCATTCTTATTCTGCTAATCTCCATTCTCTAAGTAATATCATCTTCCTATCGCTACTTCACAGTGTTGAATGCCAACGTAGTCAGTATCTAGGTTCTATTCTCCACTTATTCAAGTGTATCTATTATCTTTCATCATCTATATCCTTACATCATATTATTCTAACATTCTCAGCTGATTCTACATATATCTCCTGTTCATTATTTCATTATGCTTATCTATTTAATCGTATCTTAGTCATCTTCTTAGTCATCTTATCTCTGTATCTACTTATCTATCTCTATCTTCAGTAATATTACTCTTCGCTATCCTTATCTCAGTATGTCTATATTATAAGACACCCGTATCTGCAACATGATATAGAATTACATTGCCAGGACACTGGACATTCCAAGCAATATGCAAATACGGTGTCGTCCTACCCCATGGCCTTATACGTGGCTAACCAATGCTGGACTATCGGCACGATTCCATAGAAAGGAGTTTCAAAGCTCCTATTACTACTTCTATCTATCTATCTATCTTGTAGCGAGATCGAACGGCCAAAACTCAAAACCGGTATGAGCCAACAACTTCTGTCGATCGAAGAAGACAGCGATGTGGCATGTTCGCCACGTGTAGGGGTAATAGAATGCACAAATTAAACATGCTATACGATCCTGATGTGTCCGTACAAATTAGTAATGGAGGTACTAAAATCGGTTGAGATGCACCTGTGAGGCGGAGCATTGTATTTAGTGGCAGAAGGTCTCGTAGCTGGCGAGCGATCGGAGAGTTGTGGATCGTGTTCTCGGCAAAGGAACCAGAGTTTTACTTAAACAGGACAGTGGCGAGGGGGCACCAAAGCAGGCGACGACAACTTGATTCTTTAAATCTCTCACAAGTGCTTCACGGTGTCTTTGGTGTAGACGAAAGCCAGAATGTACCAACTACATTTCCGTTAGCTAAATTTTCGATTTAGCGCTATCCCTATGCTATATACTCCATGTATGTACATCGTTTGTGATTGATTAGTCCGCAACAGTATGACAAACGATGTAACAGTCTACCAGTCGCGATTTGATGTAAAATAAGCAAGCCTTGTATTTATCATATTATAATCGACACCAATGTGCACGGACTAGCTTGCGTCGTTACTACGGGTAATACAGTGCCTCCCATGTTCTGCCACTCGGATGTTTCACTATTTTATATGTGAAACCGGGCATTCTCCCACCTCGTAGGAACGGCCAGGTTACCACAGCACTTACCTCAGTCTGAATTCACTTCTAGTTCCTCTCATGATAGTTAATGTGAACTCTAGTCTATACTGTCTATGCGCTATCTATCTACATGTATATTCAAGTCTACCTACTTCTGGTTGTTGTCTGTCCTGTCTGTTCTGAAGAAGAGCAGGGAACTTTACAGTCGTTAAGACTTTATGTGATGGCCTGTCACACTTGAAACTTAACGAAGCGCCTAGAAAACTGCACTAGATGGAGAGCTGCTTCAAAGAATGGTGTCCTGCGATCCTTGAACAAATCGTGGATAACCGATCCCTATCATTCATTGCCCTCGGAGGTCCTCTTCGCAGCATCCAGTATCCGCTCAGAACTGGTCTATGTAGGTCGCTGCTGGACGGCCCGCACTGGCATGTCCATGTGCTGTTCTCCACGGAAGAACATCGCTTATGAGCCCGTTCTTGCTTCTCCAGCAGTATCCAGCATGTCTTGTTCGTCTCACTCGTTTGGTTTGTGTTATGGGGGGGGGCAGGTGGTCGTAAAGCTGCTTTGGGTTGGGGTTTCCACGATTTGTTCAAGATCGCATGCAACATTCTTGAGCAGCTCCCATCTAGTTCATTTTCTAGGCGCTTCGTTAAGGTTCAAGTGGTGCAGCCATACAGTAATTAACTGTAATTTCCCTGCTCTTCTTTCAGACAGACAGACAGACAGACAGACAGATAGGTAGACTTGAATATACTTAGATAGATAGCTAGACAGATAGATAAGCTTCATTAAACTGAGAGAGATAGATGAATACACTGAGGTAGTGTTGTACCGGCCGTTCCTACAGTGGAGAACATGCACCGGTTCTCACTATAAATAGTGAGACACCGAGTGGAAAGGGAGCACTGTTCCCGTTAACGACAAGCTAGTCGTACATGTACCATTAATTGTAAATACACTTGTCTTATTTTACCCCATCTCGACTTGACTTCTTTTTACTGTTGGGACTAACATCACAACAGGTACATAGATAGATAGATAGATAGCTAACGAAATTTAGCTAACGAAATTTACTTCTGCTTCTACCAAAGACACCGTAACACTTGTGAAGATCTTAAAGAAAATAAGTTCGTCGTCTTTTGCCCCCTCGCCACTGTCCTTTTATACTCGGTCCTTGCCGAGACACGTCACAACTCTCGTCTCGCCAGCTACGAGACTTGCCACTATAAATCGCCGCCTCAAGGACACTCACGATTTTTACCTCCACAATTAGTCGGACTCGTCACATGTTTTTTTTTCTCCGCCCACACGTGCAACATGCCACACGCTGTCTCTTCGATCGACAGACCGTTGTTGGCTCATCACAGGTTTGTGAGTTTTGCCGTTCGATCTCGCTACAAGATAGATAGATAGATAGATAGATAGGAGTTTGAACTCCCTTTCTATGATGTCCAAAGTCCAGCATGTTAGCCACTATACCATGGGTAGACCCCATATTTGTTTGCTTGGAATATCCAATTCTGTGTATTCTATTCTTTCAGATAGGCTTAATTAAACTGAGATAGATAGAAAGATAAATATTCTGAGATAGATAGATAGATAGATAGAGAGATAGATAGATAAATTGATAGATAGATAAATAGATAGATAGAGATATGAACAGAGATATATAGATAGATTGATAGATATGATTAGATATAGATAGAAAGATAGATAGATAGACTTGAAATATAGTGAGATAGATAGATAGATAGGCTTGATTAAACTGAAATAGATGGAAAGATGAATATACTGAGATAGATAGATAAATAGATAGATAGATATATGTACAGAGATATATAGATAGATTGATAGATATGATTAGGTAGATAGATAGATAGATAGGTTTAATTAAACTGAGATAGAAAGATGAATATACTGAGATAGATAGATAGATAGATAGATAGATTGATAGATAGATAGATGGGAGTTTAAACCCACTTACAAGGATGTTTGAAGTCCAACACGTTAGCCACTACACAATGGGTACTCCCTGTATTCGTTTGCTTGGAATATCCAATTCTGTGTATTTGATTAATATGAACTTCCTAATTCTGAAAGAAAGGTGTATCAAAAGTCCTTCACTACTAATCTTATTAACTGTAATTTCCTGCTCTTCTTTTAGACAGTCAGACAGATAGATAGATAGATAGATAGATAGATAGATAGATAGATAGACTTGAATATAGTGAGATAGATAGATAGATAGATAGATAGATAGGCTTAATTAAACTGAGATAGATAAAAAGATGAATATACTGAGATACATAGATAGATGGATAGATAGATATATGAACAGAGATATATAGATAGATTGATAGATATAATCAGATAGATAGATAGATAGATAGATGGATAGACTTGAATATAGTGGGATAGATAGATAGATAGATAGATAGGTTCAATTAAACTGAGATAGATAGAAAGATGAATATACTGAGATAGATAGATAGAGATATGAAGAGATTGATAGATTGATAGATATGATCAGATACATAGAAAGATAGATAGATAGGCTTAATTAAACTGAGATAGAAAAATGAATATACTGAGATAAATAGATGAAAGTTTGAACCCGCGTACAATGATGTTTCGAAGTCCAACACGTTAGCCACTACACCACGGATACTCTCCATATTCGTTTGCTTGGAATATCAAATTCTGTGTATTTGATTAATATTAACCTCTTAATTCTAGTGAGATCTGATTTCTATATAACTGACAATCTGTTTACAGCAGACCATGCCTTTCCTATGGGTGCATTACCTCTGCAGAGGGGGAAAATCCCCCACATGGCGTGGTTGTTGACCCATAATGCTTAAGAACGGAATCTTTGTGGCTGAGCAGTTCCATGACTTGCAACATTCCACTTTAGCTCTTATTTAGGTTAGACGGGCGGTCAGAGAGTGCTCTCAATCAATCGGCTGGCTACGTCAAGCCCTAGCACCTATATATATTTACCAACCCCTCCGCACGAGCAGGATGTGACACAAGGTCTATTTCTTTAGCGGAGTTCAACAGGTTTGAATTCAGAGTTTTCCTTCTCCTAGACAGGTTGCCTAAACAAGGTTAAAGAGCCCAGTCTGCCCTACTATTTATCCATAGCTGGAGGGAGAGTAGGATTCATACCTTTCCCAGGGGTATTAGCGCAAAGTGAAATGCAATTACCACATCCAGGATTTGAACTCGGGTTGACGAGTCCATTTCCCATGACTTTAACCATTACACCACGCGCTTCCTATAAGAGTGTACCGACCCTATTGCTCTTATGGCAAACGCCCGACATGTTGAGAATTTTGGCATATAGTTATTTACTAAGCTTAGCTTAGATATGGCACAAGGCCAGATTATGGGGCCCCCAATGAGAATCGAACTCACTAACAATGAAGCGAGCTTGCTAACCGTGAGGTGCCCAGAATTTTGGCATATAAGGCGTGTACTAGACGCCCGCTTCTACTTATAGACTCACTGAGAACCATGTGACCAACCTATTGGCCAATCACTGGCAGTACTCTGCTGCTGATATTGTTATTTATACCGGCTGTTCTGATCTTAGCTACTCACAACTACCTTGAACCTTCGTGGACGACGGAACATAGTATTATATCACTGGACCTTTTGACACTACGTAGGATTACATAATCCAGGACTTATTCACTTACCAAAGGATTCTATAGCTCAGGATTTACTTACTTTAAGTCCTTTTCAACTGGCCAAGGATGGTGATCAGAAACTTAATCTTTTTATCATATATGTGCTAGAAGGCTGTGGCTGATTGTCTTAGAGTCCTAAGTATGATTTTAAACTGTATCAAGTGGCAATGTTCCAATTCTATATCTTTGGGGAATGTAGAATATCCCTTCATCGCCATTACTCCCGGTTAATAATAATATAGTTTATAATATCTTATTATAATGGATATTCGGTGTCTGTCAGTCTATAACCGAAACTGTCACTGCTTACGTTAAAATACCCTCAGGAATTGCACAAGTTCATCAATGAGTAATTTATTTATAGTCAAAATCGTTAATATATAGAATAGAATAAATCTTATTTATTAACGATGTCTCTATGAAAATCTGAGTTAGATTTGCTTCAAAACAGCCCATGTTATTAGTGCGTTTAAATCCTGCAAAGTGTCTTATATATCACTAAGAAATAAAAATTTACAGAATATATTGTGTGGTTAATTTGCATACTGGTTGTAACAAAACTGGGTTTAATAAATAGTTACTTGTGTGTTATTGATCTCTAATATTGTTTTTTGCAAAGAATGATTTTATATAGAACCCAATTAAATTATAAACAAAATACATGTAATCGTTTTATATGCGTTGTTATTCAATTCTGTTAGCCTTTCTAATTTAATATACTTCATTATACTAAAACTTAAATACTTAGGCCCGGTGGGTTGCGAATATTCTTATCTTAAAGGCATTATCTAACTCTCTCTCTCTCTCTCTCTCTCTCTCTCTCTCTCTCTCTCTCTATATATATATATATATAATATATATATATATATATATATATATTATTATATATATTATTATTATTATTATTATTATGTGGGATTATTTTCGTATTTGCCCGGGGAGTTGTCTGCTCGTTTAATGTTGCTGGTTCCCGCTAGGGGCCTTGTGTATTTAACCGGTGGTTTTGAATTTCTCCCCCCCCCCTCTCCTCTCTCTCTCTCTCTCTCTTCTCTCTCTCTTTGTCTGCTGCTTGCTAGAGACACATGGTTGACAATTGTCATTCCCTTCTTGTTGGAGCTTCGGCCCTCAACGCCCGGACTTGTCACTGTAAGTGATTTATACAGCATGGACTATTCTTAGTCTCATGTCTGTACCTATATGTTATGTGACTTTTATGTATGTATTCATGTACACTATTCTATCTTCTATTCTTTATGTATCTCGTCATATCCATGTGCTGTATACCTATTAATTTTTTTGTCCCTCAACCTTTGTCGGAGTTTGTTTACGTTGCAACGAGTTATGACTTTGTCATAACCTTTGAATCTTACATTATTATCATTATCATGTAGATTGCGTATTTGTCTATCTGTAACCGAAACTATATCACTACAATTCCCTTTGTTATTTACGTCACATTCTTAATGATTTTATTTCTATTTAAACCTAAAGTATTAATAAAATTATTTTACATTATTAATACTGTTGGATATATTTACATACTAATAACATGCAATTGTATTTATATATACAACAAAATAGCGGTTTACAGTGTGAATGGGAAGGCTAATTTGCATATAGATCTTTGAAATTTGATTTTAAAAGATATGTGCTTAGTATTATTGATTTCTAATTGTTTGGTTTTATCTTAATGAATATGAACAAAATTCACCGGGATTAATCTTAAACCAATCCATTAACAAGAATAAATAACTGTGATTTTATTCTTTACGTCCTGATTTAACTAAATTAGGAAACTTCAGCAATGAAAGACGGGAGTGATGGAAGAGTAAGTTTCCGGTGTTTTTTTCTTTTTCGATTATATCCTCCTCTGATTTAAATCTTTTTATCTGCATTCTTATTTAGTTTCATTAGCTTTTTTAATTTGATGTAATATTTTATTACATCAAATCTTAAATATTTGCTGTTATATATAATTATATTCTATATATTTCCATCTTGGTTGGCAACCTTCCGTCTATTTTAGACGTGTCCATTTTTAAGCTATTAAATTCATATATCAAAATATTTCCTTTTTCTTATATCTCAACCTAAATTATATATGAAAGTTCTTTCTTTTTTTCATTCTTTTTTCTTCCTTCTTTTTCCTTTCTTTGTGTTTTTTTTCCTTTTGTCGTTTCTTTCGTCTATTTCATCTCTCTCTCCTCTCTCTCTCTCTCTCTCTCTCTCTCTCTCTTTCTTTTCTCTCTCTCTCTCTCTCTCTCTCTCTCTCTCTTAGAAAACATTCTCTTTTTATATTCTTATTTGCCTTTCTTTTTTTCTTTTTATCTATCAGTCTGTCTTATTGTTTATCTTCTTCTTTTCTTTGCCTTTTTTCTTTCCTCTTTTTCTTTTCTTTCGTCTATTTTCTTGTCTTCATTTCTCTTTCTTCTCCACCCCACTCTCTCTCTCTCTCTCTCTCTCTCTCTCTCTTTCTCTCTTTCTCTCTTTCATACACATTCTCCTCTTTATTTTCTTTCTTTGCCTTTCTTTCTTTCTTTCTTTCTTTCTTTCTTCTTTCTTATTCTTTCTATCCTTCCCTTTCTTTCTTTCTTTCTTTCTTTCTTTTTTATTCTTTCTTTCTTTCTTTCTTTCTTTTTTATTCTTTCTTTCTTTCTTTCTTTCTTTCTTATTCTTTCTATCCTTCCCTTTCTTTCTTTCTTTCTTCTTTCTCTTTTTTCTTTCTTTCTTTCTTTCTTCTTCTTCTCCCGTTCTTTCTTTAACTATAGTTAGTTTTTTACATTCCTTCTCTCTCTCTCTCTCTCTCTCTCTCTCTCTCTCTCTCTCTCTCTCTTTCAGACTAACATTCTCCTCTTTATTTTCTTTCTTTCCCTTTCTTTCTTTTTTATTCTTTCTATCCTTCCCTTTCTTTCATTCTTCTTTTCCTTTTGTCTCAACCTACCATATATAGAAAAGTATTATCTGCGTTATTCGAACTACTGTCCTCATCTTCATTTTTATTTGTACAACGTTTCGGCCGATATGCCCCCCGGCCTTCTTCAGGTACTTCTTGTCGGACTCAGGGAACCTTCTTGGACTCGGGAACCTTCTTTTCGAACTCGCGTCCGAGAAGGTTCCCTAGTCCGAAAAGAAGGTCCCCGAGTCCGACAAGAAATACCTGAAGATGGCCGGGGGGCACATCGGTCGAAACGTTGTACAGATAACAAAGAAGATGAGGACAATAGTCCGAATAACGCAGATAATACTAATCATCAAGCCTCATCTCAAACATTCAGAGAAATAATATATAGAAAAGTTCTATATTTTTTCCTTCTTTCTTTCTGTCTTCATACTCATCTTTTTTCATTCATTTTTTTTCTTTTCTTTCGTCTATTTGCCCCCCCCCTCTCTCTCTCTCTCTCTCTCTCTCTTTCGCTCTCTCTATCTATCTATCTATCTATCTCAGTCTATCATTCCCTTCTTTATGTTCTTTCTTTCTTTCTTTCTTTCTCTTTCTTCCTTTCATTCTTTTTCTTTTATCTAAACCTACCATAAATATGAAAGGTTTTTATTTATTTATTTTGCTCATTCGTTCATTCTTTCTTTCCTTCCTTCTTTCTTTCTTTCTTTCTTTCTTTCTTTCTTTCCTTCTTTCTTTATTTCCTTCTTTCTTTCTGTCTTCATGCTGATTCTTTCTTTTCTTTGCCTTTTTTCTTTCCTTTTCATTTATTTTATCTATTCCCTCGCTCTCTCTATCTCTTTCACTATTTCTCTCCCTCTCTCACTTCCTCATTCTCTTTCTCTCTGTGTTTCTCTCCCTCCCTCCCTCTACCTTTATCTCTTTTTCCTCTTCTCTCTCATTCTCTTTCTCCCTCTCTCGTTCTCCGCCTCCCTCTCTCTCTCTCTCTCTTTCTCTTCATGTTATGAGTTTCCTTCTCTCTTTTTCATTTTTTTTTCAATTTTCAATACATCTTATATAGTCCCCGTATCTCCCCCCTCTCTCTTCTCTCTCTCTCTCTCTCTCCTCTCTCTCTCTATCTATCTATCTCAGACTATCATCCCTTCTTTATGTTCGTTCTTTCTTTCTTTCTTTCTTTCTTTCTTTCTCTCTTTCTTCATTCTTTTTCTTTTATCTAAACCTACCATAAATATGAAAGGTTTTTATTTATTTATTTTGCTCATTCGTTCATTCTTTCTTTCCTTCTTTCTTTCCTCCTTTCTTCTTTCTTTCCTTCTTTCTTTCTTCCTTCTTTCTTTCCTTCTTTCTTTCTTTCCTTCTTTCTTTCTGTCTTCATGCTGATTCATTCTTTTCTTGGCCTTTTTTCTTTCCTTTTCTCATTCCTTTTATCTATTCCCTCGCTCTCTCTATCTCTTTCACTATTTCTCTCCCTCTCTCACGTCCCCTTTCTCTTTCTGTCTATGTTTCTCTCTCCTTCCCTACCTCCCTCTCTCTTCCTCTACCTCTATCTCTCTTCCTCCTTCTCTCTCCTTCTCTTTCTCCCTCTCTCGTTCCCCCTCTCTCTCTCTCTCTCTCTCTCTCTCTCTCTCTCTCTCTCTCTATCTATCTATCTATCTATCTATCAAACTAAAAATCCCTTCTTTATTTTCTTTTTTACCTCTACTAGCAAATATATGCACCCTCCGGGTGCAAGTATTTAAGTTTAATGTAATAAAATATCATGTTAAATTAGAAAGGCTAATGAAACTAAATAAGAATACAGATAAAAAGATTTGAAACAGAGGGAGTATAATAAAAGATTTGAAACAGAGGGAGTATAATAAAAATTGAACAACTGAAACTTACTCTTCCATCACTCTCGTCTTTCATTGTTATTTTTTCTAATTTAAGTATTTAGTGAAAAGAGGAAGTAAAGAATAAAATGACAGTTATTTTTTCTTGTTAATGGATTTCATTTAAGATTCATTGAAGAGATTTTTGCTTATATTCATTAAAATAAAACCAAACAGTTAGAAATCAATAATACTAAGCACATATTTATTAAATTCGATTTTTTAATATTAATATGCAAATTAGCCTTCCGTTCACATTGTAAAGCGCTATTTTGTTGTATATATAAATATAATTGCATGTTGTCAGTATGTAGACATAGTTAACAGTATTAATAATCTAAGACATTTTTATTAATAATTGAGATTAAATAAAAATAAAATCATGGAGAATGTGATGTCAATAACTAAGAGAATTGTGACTTGAGTAGGAATATAGTTTCGGTTACAGACAGAAAAACACACAATCTCCATTATAATAAGATATTTACCTGTATTTCTTTCTCATCTCGTGTATCCCTCGTGTTCTTCTATCGGCTGTCTGTCGTCTTCTTGCCGTTCAATCTTTCATCGCGATCCCACGCTGTTCCACGTTCTTTGTTCGTATGAATGGTAACGATGATAACACATTTACGAGCATACATAACTTTATTAATTTCATGAATACCTTTCACATACATCTCATCAACTCCGTAAGCCAATCAGGAGAGCTGGCACCATAGATGGAAATCATACCTTCTTCATTAAATTTCTCTCAGCTTATTTTAGCCACTGTCTTCTAACTTTCAGAACCTCTTGACTTAAGTTACATGGCTCTTTTACAAATTGGTTTAGTTTTTGGTAATCTGAACATTAGCTACATAAATGAGAGTAACTTCCCCTAGTTTGTTTCACTTTGAGTTAGCCGTTTGTTTTGGTCGGCCATGTTCATCTCACCGTAAATCTACACTGAAAATACGAATTTGTTTGAACCAATACAACTGCATGGTTTAACACAAAAATATCATAAAATGTGTTCTTAATTGTGCTTGCGCATTATTTGAAATTTTGAATTGAACTCAATTGTTATTAAGAACACATTTTACAATATTTATGGTGGAATGAAAATGGCCAACCAAAACAAACGGCTTCCTCAAAGTGAAATAAACAAGGGGAAGTTACTCTCATTTATGTAGCTAATCTTCAGATTACCCAGTTTCTCAGGAAACCATTCATTTTCTTGTGTAATAATAACATTCCCAGTTGATTGACAAAGATTTTTCTTCTATTATTATTTCACATATATTGAACTACATCACTGACGACAACCACCAGCGCCCCAAATGTAGGAGCGTATATTTAAAGTAACTAAGATTAACTATTAACTAAGATTATTCTATCGCAGCCAAGTTCTCAAATGATATCGGAGTTAAGTATCCAATCACATTTGAGATAAGCATTTAGATCTTTTTTAAAACTATCTATAATACCTGTCAAATAATAGATACAGTTAATGTATTGCCAAACACATTTTTCTCCATCTTTATTTTTCTTTGCTTAATCTCATCTCACTTTTATATTTTTATTTTCTTTCTTTTTTTTTTACCTCTTTCTTTCTTTCTTTCTTTCTTTCTTTCTTTCTTTCTTCTCCGTCTTTTCTTTAACTATAGTTAGTCTTTTTACATTCCTTCTCTCTCTCTCTCTCTCTCTCTCCTCTCTCTCTTTTCTCTCTCTTTCTCTCTCTCTCTCTCTCATACACACACACACACACTCACTCTCTCACACACTCTCGTTCATTTTCTTTTTTCTCTCTTTAGGTTCCCTTTTCTGTTTATTCCCCCCTCTCTCTCTCTCTCTGTCTCTCTCTCTCTCTCTTTCCACTTCTGCCCCCCCCCCGTATATCTCTTTTCACCCTCATTACCTTTTCTCTCTCACTTTCTGTTCCCCCCCTCTCTCTCTCTCTCTCTCTCTCTCTCTCTTCAGACTAACATTCTCCTCTTTATTCTTTCTTTGCCTTTCTTTCTTTCTTTCTTTCTTTTATTCTTTCTATCCTTCCCTTTCTCTCATTCTTCTTTTCATTTTGTCTAAACCTACCATATATAGAAAAGTATTATCTGCTTTATTCGAACTATTGTCCCCATCTTTATTGTTATCTTTACAACGTTTCGGCCGATATGCCCTCTGGCCTTCTTCAGGTATTTCTTGTCGGACTCGGGAACCTTCTTTTCGAACTCGCATCCCTGAAGGTTCCCGAGTCCGAAAAGAAGGTTCCCGAGTCCGACAAGAAATACCTAAAGAAGGCCGGAGGGCATATCGGCCGAAATATTGTACAGATAACAATGAAGATGAGGACAATAGTCCACATAACACAGATAATAGTAATCATCAATGACGTTTCCTTCTCTTTCGTACTTGGCCATTTTCTTTGCATTTATTATTTCCCCTTTAGCTCTCTTTATAAAATCATTTTCTCTTTGTTTGTTTGTTACTTTCTTTCTTTTCTACATTCAATTTTCCACTCTTTCTACAATATTTGTCTGTTTCTCTTTATTTCTTTTTGTCTTTCTCTATTTCCCTATTTCTCTTTCCAAGGATTTATATCAATGGTTCTCAACCTTTTTTATTCCTATTGACCCCCTTTTAATCCTATTTTACTATAGTGGACCCCCCCACTAACCATTCGTTGTTAAAAATCCCATTGTATTTTTATAGTTAAATACATTTTACTTGCCTGGTACCAACAAATGATATATGGTCCCCGGAGGTCCATATGGACCCCGGTTGAGAACCACTGATTTATATTTCTCTATTTTCATTTTTCCAATCTTTATAGAATCATTTTTCTGTTTGTCTTTCTTTCCTTCTTTCTTTCTTTCTTTCTTTCTTTCTTTTTTCTTTCTTTCTTTCTTTCTTTCTTTTTCTCTATCTTTTTTTTCTTTCTTTCTTTTTTTCTATCTTTCTTTCTCTATTCATTTGTCATTGGTTACTTTCTTCTCTTTTTTTCCTACATTCCTTTCCCCTCTATCCATCCCGCCATTCTTTCTTTCTTTCTTTGCCTTTCTTTCTTTCTGTGTTTTTTTTAAAATTCCGTCCTTAAGCATCACTGGTAGGCACCCATGACCAATATTTTTACTTTGTAACATGTCCCTTTTCTCCCTTTTCTTTCTCTATAATAAAAACGTAATGATCCATTATTCGGCTGAGTTGACGGCACTCTTAATATATATATATATATATATATATATATATATATATATATATATATATATATAAGTAAAGAAATAATAAAAGACTTAGAGATTTAGCATTATAGTCTATTTCAGGGAGCTTAGACAAAGATAGAATATAATACTAAATCTCTAAGTCTTTTGTTATTTCTTTACTTATATATTTGCTCTGTGACTCTAACATTAAGAGCACACATTGAGCTCTCAAACTGCGACAGGTTTTTTTAAAAATAAAACTCTTGTGTCGTAAGGAAGATTTCTTCTCTGGACTTTTGGATTTTATATATATATATATATATTATATATATATATATATATATATATATATATATTTGTATATGTATAAGTATTAACTTACCGGTGGGTATAAGAACGATCGTTGGAAGCGCACAATATCCAGAGGTTAAGGTTGAGAAAAAACAAATACAAAGTGCTCAATACAATGTAGAGCATAAATTTATTTAAGAATGGAAATGAGTAACCTACTCGAGTTTCATCGATAGATTCTTCAGGGTTACTTTTAAATTAATCGAGTTTACGATTAATCTTTGGTGTTATAAACATGCCCGTTGGAATGGGACTTAAAAAAGTAACCCTGAAGAATCTATCGATGAAACTCGAGTAGGTTACTCATTTCCATTCTTAAATATATATATATATATATATATATGAACCCAGAGAGAGGGGAGAGAGGGAGTCATAGAGATGAAGGAGAGATAGAGACCATAATGTGGAAGGTTATTTCCTATAACTCCAACTGAAAAAAGGGAAACCACTCTGAATGAATTTTATAGATTATTGATTTATTTAGATGTACTAGGAAAAAAGAAGACGAAATTAGGGTTAGGGTTGGGGTTGGGGGTTAGGGTTAGGGTTATTTTAATGGGAAAATAATGGGTAAATTAATTAACAGACGAAATTCATTCAGAGTGGTTCCCCTTTTTAGGTTAGAGTTATAGGAAATATAGGAAAGTAAACACACTGAAATAGATAGATAGATAGATAGATAGATAGATAGATAGATACAAGTCAACACACTGAAATAGATAGATAGATAGATAGATAGCTAGCTAGATAGATAGATAGATAGATAGATAGATAGATACAAGTCAACACACTGAAATAGATAGATAGATAGATAGATAGATACAAGTGACACTGAATAGATAGATAGATAGATAGATACAAGTCAACACACTGAAATAGATAGATAAATAGATAGATAGATAGATAGATAGATAGATTGAAATAGATAGATAGATAGATAGATAGATAGATAGATAGATACACACTGAAATAGATAGATAGATAGATAGATAGATAGATAGATAGATAGATAGATAGATAGACACACTGAAATAGATAGACAGATAGATGATAGATAGATAGAAAGATAGATAGATACAAGTGAGCACACTGAAATAGATAGATAAATAGATAGATAGATAGATAGATAGATACATGATAGATAAATAGATAGATAGATAGATAGATAGATAGATAGATAAATAGATAGATAGATAGATACAAGTCAACACACTGAAATAGATAGATAGATAGATAGATAGATACAAGTGAACACACTGAAATAGATAAATAAATAAATAAATAGATAGATAGATAGATAGATAGATAGATAGATAATTATATATGATGATCAACATCAATAAACCAATATTATACAACACAGAAAGAACAAATAACACTTTTTTTTGCATCACAGTAAATATGAAATTTATTTTCCAATGTATTCTTCTCTTATTCCCTTTCTCGCTCTCTTTTTTAACAAAAAAAAAAAAAATAATAAGAAAAACAGGCAGTCAATGAATGGTGATATATTTTGCTTATTTCTTTTTTTATTTTATTTTATTTTATTTAAACGAATTGTCTTTTCCTTCTGTTTGTTTGTTTGTTTGTTATTTTTATTTTTGTTTTGTTTCTTCTTTTTTTAATTTTTTTTTTTCATTTCTGCTTTAAATTTTCTCAACAAAATTGATTCAATTTTTTTTATATTTTATTTTATTTAAACGAATTGTTTTGTTTTTTTCTTTTTATTTGTTTGTTATTTTTTATTTTTATTTTTGTCTCGTCGTTTTTTTTGTTTTTTTTTTCCTTTTAATTCACTCAACAAAATTCATTCATTTAATTTTTTCCATTTTTTTTTTCGTTTTTATCCATTTTTATCCAAACACTTGGTGACATTACAACAAAAAATTCCGGGGCGGGGGGCTGCCCAATGGAGAGTCGCTTCCAGTAACGCAGACCCTGGGGGAGTTTGGGGGAGGAACGTCGTCACCTGTGCAAAGGATATTTTTTTGGCGAGTAATAAAACTTGTACAAGGAACACCAACCATATCTAGAAAACCATCGGGCGGTCGTCCGACTGATCTATTCTTGTACCAAAATATTTATTTCTGCTTTAAGTTTTCTTTTGTATTGATAAATAAAGGAAAGTCATATATTTCGATGTTTTTTTTACATCAGCATCAGAACATTAGTACCTCAAGTGATATCCACTGCTTTCACACAGAAATATATACAAGGAAAAATAAATAATATAATTAAATGACCTTTTTTTTTCATATTTAAGTTTATCTTCACTGTATTCAAGTTATTCTCTCAGTATATGCATCTCAAGAACCAGCCTAACGTGAGCTTTAATTTTTTTTTCCCGACGCAAAATCTAAAAGACCTAGATTTACTAAGCATGCCATTTTAAAGAATAGCCTTCGTCCTTTGATTAGCTTCTTCAGCGCCAAATCTGTTTAGGGGAAATCTTTTAGGGGAAATCTTTTAGGGGATGCTGATGAGGGCAAAGAATAAAACAATGTGGGAGGGATGATGATCCAGAATTGAATAACTTCACTGGAAAGCAGGTATTAATCACAGCAGTGTGCGGAGGACAAAATGAAAACATGGTGCGTTATTTCAATTAGGGGACGCTGCGTAATTAACGTTAAAAAAAAACTGAAGTTAATATGAAATTATTTGGCGCTGAAATTGATAAATTCATGCCCCTGGAGGATATAGAAAGGAGTAGTTATTTGTTTTGTTTTGTTTTGCTTTGTTTTTTTTGTTTTTTTTTTTTGGGGGGTATGTTTTTTGTTTTGTTTTGTTTTTTTTTTTTTAGATAATAACAAATGTTTCAGCTTATGACAAATTCAAAGACAAAATTTACGTCATATCGGTATAAAATCGAGTTTTCCTTCTCCTAGCATGGTTGTCCAGTCTACTCTGCTATTTTGCTCATAGCTGGAGGGAGGAGAGACGGATATATGCTTTTCTCAAGGGCATAAGCGATAAGTGAAACGTATATATATATATATATATGTGTGTATAACAGTTATATATATATATATATATATATATGTGTGTGTGTGTGTGTGTGTGTGTGTGTGTGTGTGTGTGTACCTAAGGTTAGAGTGTAGTTTCTGCAATCTCCGTGAAATGTGTTAGATAAATATACATGTTGAATTTTATGTCTGTAAAAGCAAAACTGTGTGTATATATTTGTATATATATATATTTGTGTTTATGTGTGTGTAAGCATGTGTGTGTTTGTTAGCAGTTGTGTGTGTGTATGTGTGTGTGCGCGCACGCGCGCGCGCGTGTGTGTGTGTGTGTGTGTGTGGCATATGAGACCCTTCAAAAGTCAGATACTTCCACAGCGGGGGAAACTTAGATGTTATAAGTGCGTGAAAGTACAGACACTCATGCCGTAGGTGGATCGCGTAACCCCGTTCTAATTTGGGTGGCCTCCCTCTCCCCACACCTAAACTTAGTGTAGCTCTAAGTGTTATTACCATTGCTATTGTGGGGGAGGACCAACTATTTCTATCACCAGGTAATCCAAAAGAATAGACCAGTAGCAAACCAGCCAGCTAGACTAATGGACAGGAATAAAGCCGAGCCAGATTGAGTTTTGGGGGATTAAGACCTTTCCTGTATAACTAAATGGAACTGAGAGATTTCTAGAACGGATTTAAATGAAGATTTTGTGGACAGCCACTTTGCCGCCCTATGATGCTAATATGCAAACCGTTTATATATATATATATATATATATATATATATATGTGTGTGTGTGTGTGTGTGTGTGTGTGTGTGTGTGTTGTAATTTTATAAAAATGAAAAAAAAAGTTTCTTTGACGGGTGATATGTATTAAGCCGACGCTACAGAGTTTTGGTTTGTTTGTCAAACCTTCGTCGGGGCCTTCGTCGATTAAAAAAAAAAAAATTATTAGTAAACCGAAATCTGCGAATGTCTGCTTTTAGTATTTGTCGGCTTCTGTTGATACTAAAATATTAAATTATGTCTTTTTCTCATATTTGAGTATCATCAGAGGCGACCACATAATAAATACAGCGGCTCAAAGACTCCTGTTTACTAATAATTTCTTATTATTTCTTATTATTTTAAATAGACGATGGCCCTGACGAAGGTTTGACAAACAAACCGAAACGCTATAACTTCGGCTTAATAAACATCACCCGTCAAAGAAACTTGTTTTTTTTTTTTTCGTTTTTTTCGTTTTTTATCAAATTACATACTGTCGGATTCACTTCCATTTTTCCTAATATATATATATATATATATATATATATATATATATATATATATATATATATATATATATATATATATGGCATTCTTTCTTTGGGAGTGAATGTAAAGCGTAGATGATTTACTGGAAAAAATTGTGAACAATATATACAGATATATACATAATATGCGTATGTCATTTCTTCAGCTGTTTTTTATTTTTTTATTTTTTTTTGTTTTTTGTTTTTTTTTTTTAATTGTGTACTTGAAACACCTTGGAAAGCTCATGTATCTAAACTTAGTTTTAATACATGTATTATACGTGAATTCGTACATTGCTTTTACATAAAAACAAGAGGGCTTTTTTTTTGTCTGTATTTATGAGATGAGCCTTGATATGAATAATTTTGATATTTCGGATTCTTATCCTTCAACTTTTTATATTATGTACAAAACACAATGTTCCAGGCCACCGTAACTTTTGACATTGTTTAGGTGTTGTTTTTTTAATTAAATTAAGACAAGCCATCATCAGACAAGAATCTTGAATTCAAATGTGATAAAGATATTTTTAGCTCTGAAACCATGTTTGAATTCAAGGTTATCGTCTGATGACGATGACACCTTAACAAGGCTCGAGGGTACAGTGGCTTGAACATTGTGCTTAAACATACCCTAATAAAGATGAGAACAACAGTCCAAAATATCAAAACAAGTGTTTGTTTTTTGTATTTGTTTTGTTTTATTTCTTTTAATTAATCCACAAAGAAAATATGAAAATCTTATCCCAACGTACAACAACAAAAATAAAAAAAGTGTTTTAAAATTTTAAAATTGATCGTATTTTCTTGATATGGACATTTTTAAAGTGTCGATTTGAAAGACCGAAAAAAGGGATAAATTTGTTTCTTTTGTTTTTTTGTTTTGTTTTGGTAGGAGAGCCATTCAAAAAATTAGGTGAAATATTGCCTAAGTATTTGGCAATAGGAAGCACTGGTCACAGTCACACCTTTTACAAGGAAATAAATAGTGATTGGTCCTTTATTGCCCCAGCATCTGTCAGCATATTCTTTCTGACTGCTGCACCCGGAAATTTTTCTTTACTAGAAAGTCAATTCATGAAATGTATTCTCCTTATGGCATACCAATCTTTATCCATTTGTAAACACGTTTTCTTTTACAAAAAAATGCTTCTCTGTACACATTACACATTCTTCTGTAGATTTCACATGGTTTGCACTACTTAGCTACCAAGAATTTGATGTCAAATCTCTGTTCAAGTCTTGAGCACTTGATTTGCCACCATTTTAAACAGCATCAAAACAAATCATTTTGAAAGTAATTTTAGCTTTTAACTAATTTAAACAATGTAGGGTTTGCATTTATGAAAAAAAAACCTCTGAAAAAATCATTTTGCTATTTTTTTTAATTCCCCTTATTTATTGAATGGCCCCCGAATTTAAGAAGGTATATTAACGGCGCATGGGCAGAGGCAGTTTTCATGATTAGAATGTGAGGCGAGGTAAGAAAAATTCAGAATTTGAAACAAAAATAAATAAATAAAAATAAAAATAATAAACCATTATTTTATTGTTGATTTTGATACTACCCATAGAATACAAACAAATTGTGTATGTTACAAAGTATTGATATGTAAGAATGTATATAAAGGATGTCAATAACACTTATATGCACAAACACACACACACACACACACACACACATATATATATATATATATATATATATATATATTATATATATAATTCGTATTCGCATCCATCAATTCATTGCTTTATAGAAAACTGGAAATAATATATATACATATGTGCATGTGTGACAGACATATGTACAAGATAATACATTCGAATTCAACTGCATATATATATATATATATATATTATATATATATATATATATATAAACTGTTTACATAGTTCAAATGCAAGAGCTTTCGTTTCATATCACAAAATGTTGTGGTGAATTATTTTAGACATATATATATATATATATATATATATATATATATATATATATATATGTTTGTACATTTTCAAATATGTATATACATACATACATAAATGCATCAATGTAGGGCATAAATATACAAATGTATATATATATATATATATATATATATATATATATATAAATATATATGTTAACCTTTATATATATATATATATATATATATATATATATATATATAGGTTTGTGTACATAGTTTATTTTATTCAAACGTGAGTACTAAAAATTCAGTATATATAATATATATATATATATGTATATATATATATATATATATATATATTCTTAATTTTAGTGTTTGGATATTGGACAGATTTTGTTGTTGGAGCTTAAAAAATTGTTCTTCTCGAATTAAACAGCTGAAGATTCTTTAAATTTACATCCATTTTGTTTTTTGTTTGTTTGTTTGTTTTTCTTGTTGATTTTGTTGTTGGTGATGTAGATTTCTTATCGTTTTTCGTTACATATATTATGAGAAGGGAGTATGGGTATCTTCGAGGGGTGTGGGGGCAAGTACCCAGTTGCTGGGGTCAAAAGAGAGTCGGGGCATGATTTTGCTTTGAAGTGTATACAAAAATGGTACATTCGCTAAAAGAATTGGTCTTGAAACTTTTGACTATGAAGATCTTCTTCATCTCAATAGCCAAACTTTCAGAATGGCTTGGTTGGTTGGTTGGTTTTTACGGAATGTCAAGCCACTAGGGTTATTTTATGCCGAAGACGTCTTTTATTCATTCTTGTTGGATATTCAAATTTTCTAGCTATTTTTTTTTTTAATTTTAATTTAATCACATTTTTAAAAACTCGTTTTGATCTGTTTGAACCTAGATAAAATCCTAACAGGTACTATCACTCGGGATCAGAATGGACCTGGGAGTAATTACTATTAAGGGGTACTCCACACTAATTTAAGTTCAAAAATTAGATATAAGTTGATGTAATTCCTTAGTTATAGAGATAAACTTATTTTTAAAAGTATAGGTAGGTTCCGTGTAAGATCATTTGGATTTAAACCATGGTAGACCCTTAACTCTTTTATCTTCTATTGTTATTATTTGAGTTTTCACATCAGTGTTAGCTGATGGTCTTTCACTGGAGTCTGAGTGACAGCAAGTCTCCTCAGGTCTCCAGGACTCTTCTGAGTATTCTGGCAGATTGCAGCAGTGCAGTGTTCTGAATGGTTTCAATCCTTCCTCTGATATCCAAACTTTTATTATTATTATTATTATTATTATTATTATTATTATTATTATTATTATTATTATCATTATTATTATTATTATTATTATTATTATTATTATTATTATCATGTGCTCTTTTAATATATTGATCGCTTTTGGATAATTAACTAATTCCACTGAAACGAATAAGTTAAAGTGGCAATTGGATACTATATATATATATATATATATATATATATATAATATATATATATATATATATATTATGGACTCTCCTGTCAATTTTCGACGCATGAGGGTTCATACAATGAACAACCCACACAGTGATTTGTTTTATAGTGGTGAAGGCTTGTGTTGGACCAACCGCACTTTTTGGCACGGTCGTTAGGAAAGAATTGGTGCATCAAGGAATGCCACAAACCCAATCAACGACTGACCTCAGGAATCTTTAATATATACTATATAATATATAATTTTGAATATATATATATATATATATATATAATATATATATATATATATATATATATATATATATATATATAAAGTAATTGAAGACAATTTAACCAGAAAATGTTTTTTACTCAACAGATGGATCTGTCACTTCGCTAGTATATTTTTTGTCAGTTCTTCTGTGGCTTATCAGCTACTTTAAAACATTTTTTGAAAAGGTTCTACAAAATTTTTGATAGGTAAATAGATTCATTTTTACTACAATCCTGTTTTGTTTTACATTACCTGAAGATGTAAGTATTTGAAATATCACAACATCATTTCGGATATTGGTCGGAAGAAGATCCTAAAAGCCAATTATATACCAACACTTTTAGCGGGAAATGGGCAATAGGGTTCATGGAAGCGGAAATAAGTTTGTTTCATTCCTTTGAATTTTTAAAATTTTTGTATTAATTCAAAAATTTCTTTTTTTTTTTAGGGAGGATAGTGAATTTAATCTTTTAAATTTTACAATCAATTTTTAAATTAATTTTAATTTTTCATCCTTTTGTTGTTGTTGTTGTTGTTGTTGTTCAAGAACAGGGGTGTATTTCTTTTTTATTTTTTCTTGTTTTGAACATTATACCCTCCATAAAGACAGAAATAGATTTATAAAACAATAATTATATATTATTGTTCTAATAAAACAACAAAAAACAAGAAATATTGAATAATATTTACATTGTACAAAAATGTCCTTTTTTCCAGGGGTGGGGGCATAGAATGGTAGTATGGGACAAAAAAGAATATACACAAAATGATAATAAGAATAAGAATAAGATGTCCACTTCATTTCATTGTGTCTGTAATATATATATATATATATATATATATATATATATATATATATATATATATATATATATATATATATATATATGGTCGTTTTTCTTGTATTAAATAGGTTAGTGTTTTGTAATATTTGAATTATTCGGACTAATGTCCCCATCTGTATTGTTATCTACACAAAGTTTCGGTTGATATGCCATCCATCTTTCTACAGGTGTTTTCTAATGAACTCGGGAACCTTCTCGGACTCGGGAACTTTCTCATTGAAATCACATGGACGCGTGGCGCAACAGATATAAGTGTTGAGTTAATACAATTCTAAGTGACAATCATCTCTAGATTGCAGGTTCAATCCCAGCCAAGAGCGAAAATAACATAGAATACTTAACACAGCTTAACACTTGTTAATGGTTAACAGAATGGGAGGAGTCTACCACGGCGCATTAAAAAGAATGAATGAAGTTCCATAAAGGCTTTCAATTACGATATGCAGGCTTCCGAGTTCGACTAGAAGGTTCCTGAGTTCGACACGAAACACCTGAAGAAAATCGGAGGGTACATCGGCCGAAACGTTGTGTAGATAACAATAAAAATAAGAAAACAGTCTAATTAATCCAAATTATACAAATTATCAAGCCTCATTCCAAAATTTCAGAGAAATAGGTTAGTGTTTATTGTTTATAATAATTTTGTTTGGTTTTGTTGTTTTTTCCTCTCCCTCTCGTTCATTTTCAACATAATCTTGTCCTTTTCTTTTCTTTTCTTTTTTTCTTTCCTTTTTTTTTTTCCTTCTCTAATGTTCCTCTTCTCTTCCTCCTTTTTTTCATATGTTCAAATTTTTTATAGACAAAAAAAAAAACATCCTCCATCGCAGATTTCATTTATATGGTATTAGTTTTTTAAAAAAATGAGAGTCAAATGTTGCGATGATGAGAGTCTAAGAAGAGACTGATGCTTCTACCTTTCAAGAGGAAACTGCCTGCAAGCCTTGAAAAATTCACATTTTAAAACGGGACTGTGGAAAAAATAGTACCAATCATGATTTGGTTACATTGGTACCACAATTCTTTTTTTCGAATTACCAAATTCCTTTTATGGACATCTTTGGGAAACTCTTTATAAAAAAAATTTTGAAGACAAAATGTTTTTCCTAAATTTCACACCACAAATTCTATAAAAAGAAATACCGTATGTATTCAAATAATGTACGACCCTCTTTTATTTTAGGTGAAAAACTGGTATTTAAAAAAGTCGCCCATTGCTTTCGAATTCACAGTCGTTTTTCTTTTTTGGCAAAAATCAGCCTTTCTTAAACTGTTATCATCTTGAAATAAACAAGTTTATATAATGTTTCAGCCAAAAAATCATCACATGCGCTAAATTCAAACCAGATTAGACGGCTTCTACTTTCTGAGGGGTCTTTTTTTTTTCTTGCTTTTTTTTAGACATTTTACCCCATTCTCGAAGAAAGACGAATTTTCTAATCTGAAAAGGGGATATATTTACAATTCCAAAAGCACCTTAAATAACTTGGTACCAGTTGTTTTTTGTTTTGTTTTTTTCTGAATAACAGCAATTTTTCTTCGTACTGGACTTCCAGATAAATAAAAATAAAAAAATTTAAATTGGGATTAGTCTCTGCCCTTCAAACTTTACTGACTCCGCCTTTGGTGATTAATTTGGCCCAGGTCAAAGGTCACATGAATTTGATGTTCATTCGCCATTACCACGTTAAATTTTGATTCGTATTGAATACAATTTAATTTCTTTTTTTAAATTCTAAATGACTGATTCTAGTCAAAATAAAAAGTAGAAATATTTTTCTTTTCTTTCTTTCTTTTCTTTTCTATTATTATTATTATTATTATTATTATTATTATTATTACACAGGCACATTGTCATGGTGATAAGGGGCTAAGACGCTGCTTTGAAACCAATTGTAACAATCGCACCTTAAATATATTGTATTCTAAACAAATATATTATATATATATATATATATATATATATATATATATATATATATGAGGATAGGAGGATTGGAGTAAATCCGACAGAATGTAGTAAAGAATAGAGGGGAAAATGTGGACACATGAACAAAACTCAGACAAGTATATGTAGGAGATATATTTCGCCGTGCATTGAGCTCGGCTTCATGAGTCGTATGATGCAATAATGATCAAATAAACGACGGATCAAGCTGAGCTCAATACACAACGAAATATATCTCCTACATATACTTGTCTGAGTTTTGTTCATTTGTCCACATTTTCCCCTCTATTCTTTACTATATATATATATATATATATATATATATATATATATATATATATATATATATATGTATTAATGATTGGAAGGCAATTACAATGCATATAGAATAAAAACAAAATATGTTTTTAGTCTTATCGATTTCAAAGTAAACTTTATCTTCAGAGAAGGGCAGCCCATTTTAGCACGCCCTTCCAATAGTTGTATATATATATATATATATATATATATATATATATATATATATATATATATATATATATATATATATATATAATCAAAAGTCCAGAGAAGAAATCTTCCTTAGACATAGGTTTTTTTAAAAACAACTTGTCGCAGTTTGAGAGCTCAATGTGTGCTCTTATTGTTAGTGTCACAGAGCAAATTTACATTTAAATAAATAACAAAAGACTTAGAGATCTTGCATTATAGACTATTTCAGGGAGCTTAGACAAAAATGTCTAATTCTCGCGACTCATCAGATGAGTCGGGAGAATTAGACATTTTTGTCTAAGCTCCCTGAAATAGTCTATAATGCAAGGTCTCTAAGTCTTTTGTTATTTATTTAAATATATATATATATATATA
Source organism: Doryteuthis pealeii (assembly GCA_023376005.1). Classification (NCBI taxonomy): domain Eukaryota; kingdom Metazoa; phylum Mollusca; class Cephalopoda; order Myopsida; family Loliginidae; genus Doryteuthis; species Doryteuthis pealeii. The sequence goes on from CM042168.1 coordinate 81,186,018, forward strand.
TATATATATATATATATATATATATATATATATATATATATATATACTGCCGATCTAGAGTTGATGCCAAATGGTCCACAAACCTTCTCTACGCTTATGTCTAATATATTATTTTAAGTTTTTTTTGTTTGTTTGTTTGTTTGTCTGTCTAGTACTAATCGGGTAAGATTACGTTCTTAATAGGAACGGGTAACACTACTGGAATACTCTTCCGCTTTTCTTAAAAGGAGGTCTAATTAGTGTACTGCAGTTTTATGTACGTGTGAGGAAATTGCGCAAAGAAAGGATGAGGATATAAATAATTTAATATTAAGCAAAAAGAAGAAGAAAGAAAAGAAAATGTTATGAAAAAAGCGCGAGTTATACCGCGTAATTTAAAAAAAAATGTTTCTGTGGGTTGGAATGAGGTGATCATGGGAAACAGCGACGCTGGGTGATGGTTTTGAGTCGTTGACGGGAGGCAGAGACAGTAAGGGCTGAAGCAGGAAATGCTAGAAGCAGACTGGATTTGGGTTAAGCCACTGTCATTTCATAACTCTTATATATATAAATATATATATATATGTGTGTGTGTGTGTGTGTGTGTGTGTGTGTGTGTGTACCGCAGTTTCCATTAAATCCGCCAAGCAAATAAGGATACAATCTGATTTGCTTCAGGATTTTTTCACTAAAACCGATAAAAAAAGGTGCTCAATATAAAGAGCTAAATAGACGATTGAAATCGAATGAAAAACTACCAAGTTTCTAGCGCGTATAGGGTATCCTGAAATTTGCGCTACTGCGAGAAACTTAAGTAGGTAGAATTTAAATCATTCGATTTTAATCGTATATATATATATATATATATATATATGTGTGTGTGTGTGTGTGTGTGTTAATTTGTGTGTATGTTTTTGTGCTTGTATATATATATCTATACATATATATATATATTATATATATATATGTGTGTGTGTGTCTATGTGTCTAAGTATATTATATATATATATATATATAATATTATATATGTGTGTGTGTGTGTGTGTGGTGTGTGTGTGTGTGTGTGATATACAAATATATGTGTGTTTGTGTTTGTGTTTGACTGAGTGTGTGCGTAAGGATGTAAACAGTAAAGTTCTGTATATATGGTAAAAATTATTATTTGATAAAAACCGAACCCTATATATATATATATATATATATATGTATATATATATATATATATATATATATATATATATATATATATATATAGGATCTTCCTATTTGATTTAGGAACACGGTAAGTGGCGTACTTAATTCATATTGTTTATATTACCACATTAGGTGGTTTTCAGCATTTCCAAATTCACCTTTATATATATATTATATATATAATATATATATATATATATATATATATATATGTATGCGGCTTGTCGTTAAAGTAGGATATTTTTTCGGTGAGAGGACACGGCTCAACCGGTCAGTTTCAAGTTGCCTGATGGTAACTAGGGGCCATGTCTTGGTAAGAAGACGCGGTACCAGTCGGCATTTCGGCCGTCGACACAACGGTTGGACCCGTAGAAACCATCGTTGCTACATTACCTCTGTCCACGCTGGAGACGGCCAACGTGACATCAGAGGCGGTCGATGCGGAAGGTCCTGCCGAAGAGGAGGAGGCGGATGAGGAAGAGGAAGAGGTCATATTGTAATGAACGCTACCAGCACCTGCAGAAGAAGCGGGATTGTGCATATTGTTCATATTGTTAGTGGCATTATTGTTGTTGTTGCTGTTGCTGTTGTTGTTGTTATTACTGTTGTTACTGCTGTTCATCGTGGTAGCTATGGAGGTGTTGGTAGTTGAATGCGAATTCGTCATGTCAGAGGCGACGGTTGCAGCAACGGAGGCACCGACAAGACACGGCTCCGATCCCGGCTGCGGCCCCGGCGCCGGGGGCAGTGTTTGCGATCTTAACCGTTGCTGCCCTCTATTTCAGAGGGAGTTTGGACTCGGGCTACCGTACCCGCTGGACACGTCATCGCTCAGATTGTGGGCTTGTCGCTTCAGGTGCGACAACGCGTTGTAATTGTAACTCATGTTGGCGAATACCATGCGTTCTTCGTAATCGTATTCACAGAGGATTTTGTTATCACACAGGTAAAACCGGTCCCCCACGCAAAATCTGAAAAAAACAAAAACAAATATGTCAAAGTTAGCTGTTGACAGGGGATACTATGTAAACAATGGTGTTTTATATCTAAAAGGAAATTTAAAACCTACAATCACAAATATAATATTCTACAAGAGTTTTAAACGTTTTTTGTTACTTGCCTCAAAACATAGTCAAAACAGGCCGATTTTGACGTATTTTTCAAGGATTTTAGCGTACATTTCAAAGTATATGAATTTAAGCAAAATTTTCAAAGTTAATAAAAATGTTCAAAGCTGCAAACTATCAGACATGATTAGACTCGTTGGAGGCTTATTAAAAATACCAAATTCAATGTTTTTTTATTGATTTTAAGACATTTCATAGAAAGGCAGGGAACAAATGAAAACACTTTTTTTTTCACATTAAGCATTTAACATAATTTTAAAAACTCCGCAAGTTACTCAAAGGAAAAGTCTACAAATATATAAATTAAAATCTACGCATGTATTGGGTTGGTTGGTGGTAGGCAGGATATTGTCAAGTCCCCACTCACCCTGTTGAAATATTTTTTTTGTACTAGGGACGATATCTATTCTTGTCACCATTCATCAAGGTCCAATATTAACATCATTGGGTTAGTTGCTGCTAGAGAGCATATTTATAATAAAATGCATTTTTTATAGTAAAAAATCATTTGCAATGCATTTTTATTGTAAAAATCATTTGCAATGCATTTTTATTGTAAAAATCATTTGCAATGCATTTTTATTGTAAAAATCATTTGCAATGCATTTTTATTGTAAAAATCATTTGCAATGCATTTTTATTGTAAAAATTATTTGCAATGCATTTTTATTGTAAAAATTATTTGCAATGCATTTTAAGCAATGCATTTTTATTGTAAAATCATTTGCAATGCATTTTTATTGTAAAAATCATTTCCCAATACATTTTTATAGTAAAAATCATTTCCCATGAATTTTTATTGTAAAAATCATTTTTTTTAATAGCGCGCTTGGATGTAAAAAAATAAGCTTTCAAAGCTCGATTTGTAAATGTTTCGACTGTACCAACTATCAGGTAAGATGTGCGGGCATAGACCAGTGCTTGAAACAACAGTTGAAACGTTAATTTCATAGTTCTAAGGTGTTCTACAAGAGTTTTAAAGGTTTTTAATATTAATATTTCAAATACGAATATCCTCAAGTTGTATGTAACCACATCAACTAAAATGCTATGGACAAAAACAAAGTATTTCCTCGACAAACACACACAAATAAACACTCTCTCAAAATTAATGTTTCTAAAGCTTCACCTTTTGAATGACATTTTGAAGAATGGTAAAACAATTTTTTTAATCCGAAAAGATTAATAAAACCGTTTAAAACACTGACCAATAAAATTGTCTCTTTAAAACGTACTAGACAAAATGTGATCCATTGGGTCACCCATTCAGCTCTGAGTAGATATTGAGATTAGGGAAAAGAGAGTTAGCAATGCGATTAAAATTTATTTTAAAAAAACAACATAAATATGGCCGAGGGCCAAAAATATATGGAAATATCTGAAATAATGAAATTAAATTATTTAAGAGGATGAGAGACAATGGAGGAAGGCCGAAGAATATTCTTGCCGAATGGTTTTATCAAAATAACAAATAAAATTCAAAATGACCTAAAAAAATATGTGGATTTACTGAAGTCGTTGTTTATTAATGAAAAGGGAAATAGTTTTCATTATACAGCCTTGACAAACGTGACACTTTGATAATGAAATAAGACTAAGTAGAAATTTTATTTCGTATTAAAAGATGAAAAATGGCGACCGCCTCCTCCATCGGAAAGAAGTAGAAAAAAAATGTCTGAAACTTAAAACGCTGACGTTTTTAGCGTCATCTTTAAAAGATTGAACAGCATCAATTATTCACTTTATCCAAGGAAAAGCGACCATTTTAGAATGGAATTGAATAATGGAAAAAAGAGAAGGGGATTTTGAAAACAGGAATTAACAGCAATGTCTTGAAGAATCTCTATTCTTTATTGTCCTCATATTTGCTGACAGGGAAAAGACGAACACCCACAGAAAGATCTAGGACAAATCGTTATATTTGTATAATGAGAGAGAATTTTAGTTAAAAACTGGGGTAGTCTCTGTGGTGTAGAGGTTAATGCGCTGGACTACCATATTGTAGTAAGCGAGTTCGAATTCCAATCACGTTATTATGTTAACTTTCAAATTAATACACTTATAAAAGGTATGAAACCCCTCATCCCCCAGTTATGGGTAAAATAGTACGACTATTGATCTTCTGCAAGGATAGCGTTAACCAATGTACCACGAGTTCTCTCCCAGAAAATAAAGAGTTTGTCGGTCAAAAAGGCAGCGATACTAATTGATTTGGTTGGCTGGTAGACTGATTGATTATTGGATGGTTGGTGGTTGGCTGGGTTTACAGCATGTCAATCTTTCTTGGGTTATTTTGTGCCGATTTGGTTTGGTTTGTTTTACGGCATATCAACATCAGTGGGTCATTTAATGCTAATGAAGTTTTGAAATAAAGTCATTCTTACTGGATACTCAATTTTTTTGTTAATACAATTTTCTATTTAGCCCATATATGGGCCCCTAACAGGTACTACCACTCCGAGTCAAAATAGACCAGGGAACAATGGTGATGAAGGTGTGCTCCACATTCTCCAAAACCTTCAGAACTGGAACCTCACCATCAGATAGAGTTTAACGTAATTCCCAGGACATATAGACCCTCAGCTACCGCCTTCTAGCATCCATATGATAAAAAGGGTTGGGGCTTGCCATAAGGGCAATAGGGTTGGGGCAACAATCATATAATTGCTAGGGCTTGACGTAACCAGCCGATTGAACGGGGGGTATTTTGTGCCGAGGTAAGTTAAACAATTAAGGTCTCCAATTATATACTTAAAATACATCTCCAAAGTCGTTTTGAATGGGTAAAAACTTCATTATCTAAATAGATATTGTTAAATCATAGATTGACCCGAACAGGTACTACAATTCCGAGTCAGATTGAACATAAGAATAATGGCGATGAAGTGAGGACTTTGAAAACTAAAAATTAAACGTTAGTTAAAAACTGGGGTAGTCTCTGTGGTGTAGAGCTTAATGCCATATTGTAGTAAGCGAGTTCGAATTCCAATCGCGTTATTATGTTAACTTTCAAATTAATACACTTATAAAAGGTATGAAGTTTTTACCCATTCAAAACGACTTTAGAGATGTATTTTAAGGATATAATTGGAGACCTTAATTGTTTAACGTACCTCGGCACAAAATACCCCCCGACCAATCGGCTGGTTACGCCAAGCCCTAGCAATTAATGATTGTTGTCCCAACCCTATTGCCCTTATGGCAACCCTCAACCCTTTTTATCATATGGGCACTAACCAAGGTCAATGTCTTAAGTGGAGTTTGAATTCAGAGTTTTTTTCTTTTTTTTAGACTGGTAACGTAACCGAGATCCCAGTCTCGCTCCTATTTACCTATAGGATGATTCCAAGTCAAATCATCCAGGCCGTATCACCCAACCCCTTCAATCTTTCTGAAATTTTGTACAGTTGTGGACTATGTTAAAGTTAGATATTCCCCAAAATTTGAGCTTCCAATTTCAAGAATTAGCGGAGTTATGACGATTTTTAACTCTCCAAATTTGAGGGGGGCGAAAGATGGCGACATTTTGTAATCTATTTTTGTCTGTAAAATGAGTTCTAATGCTTCCCTACTCTTAAAAAGTTGGTTTCTAAAAACATTTTTTCCGGGGAATTCAAAAATGCTATCGAAAAAGTAAGAAAGCCCAAAATTCTGAAGAATGTCCACACCTGTACAAAATTTCAGAAAAAGTAGTTGGGTGACAATTTTACTTTTTTCTTGATGATTTGAGATGGAATTGCCCCGTAGCTAAAGGGCGAGTAGTTAGATGCAATACCTTTCTTAAGGATAGTATGTGAAATACAAACAGCCTCGTCCAGAGTTTGAACTCAGGTCGACGAGTAAAATTTCCAACGACTCTAACCGTTAGCCCACGCGCCTCCCAAAAAGACAAATGGATATAAGTGAGAAAGTGAGAGTAATTACCTGTGATTACACTGTTGACAAGCAAAACATTCTAAATGGTACACATTACTTTTGGCTCTCATCACCAGTTCAAATGCAGGAATCATTTTTGAGCATGCAGAACAATATCCCGTTGTTCCGAATAATCTGAAATGAAGAGAAAAATAAAAGAAAGTCAATATCAAATCAGATAACCGTTTTTTTTTTTAATTGATAACTAAAAAAATATAAGATAAATAAAATATATAAAGATCAAATTTCTTCAGTCACCAATAACTCTGAAGTATATGTTGAAAAGAATCAACACATTTTTTTTAATTAAATCTTTCTACTGTGTCTTAGAATATACAATACATATATCGAAATCAAATTGTTTGACTGCGGATATAGAATACAATTTTCACAATAATATATATATATATATATATATATATATATATATATATATATATATATATCAATACACACATATATATATATATATTTAATATATATATATATTCAATATATACATATATATATATTATACATATATATATATATATATATATATATATATATATATATATATATATATATATATATATTTACCAACCCTTCCGCACGAGCAGGATGTGACACAAGGTCAATTTCTTAAGCGGTGTTTAACAGGTTTGAATTCAGAGTTTTCCTTCTCCTAGACTGGTTACCTGCCATGGTTAAAGTGTCTAGTCTGCCCTGCTATTTACCCATAGCTGGAGGGAGAATTGGATTAATACCTTTCCCAAGGGTATTAGCGCTATGTGAAATGCCAACAGCTTCGTCCAGGAATTGAACTCGGGATTGACGAGTCCATTTCCTATGACCCTATATTGCTCTATATAGTTAATTTATTAGTTATCATACATTGAGCTCTCTTAGGGCTGAAATAATCCTTGTGTAAATCTTTAGGTGTGCATCAGCATGGACATGCATTGCGAATATACAAAGGATATAGATGATCCCAATTAGAATCATCTCCAACTCACCAATTAATTGGAAACTTTAACCTATATATATATATATATATATATATATATATATATATATATTATAATTGAACAACGCAAGTACTCGGGAAATAAACTATGGCAAATATATCAGCCAATTTTCGCCAGATATAATTAGATCAATCCGGCAACTTGAAAGGACACAGAACAAGATTTGGCATTTAGAACTGTCTTAATCTAACTCCTTTATCTACTAGGATACGTGTTCAATTGGACAATCCAGTGTGAATCTTTTCAATTGCAAAAGTTACAATTTATTTTGTAAAAACGGACTTTAAGTAGCCTCTTGGCAGGCATCTTGATCAAAATGGACGAAAAAAAAGTTTTAAATATATCAAAAATAAATTATTTGTGTAATATTATTTTGCTTTTTTACTGATGCTCATTATGTTACTACTTTTCGACTTAGACAAAAATTTGACCTTAAATAATCAATTTAATAAATTTTTGTTCGTTTTTAAAAATGAAAAGCAGATGATATTTTGGCAGATCCTACTCTTTTCCCTAATCATCTAGAGAGAGCTTAATGGGTGACCCAACGGGTCACGTTTTGTCTAGTATATATATAATATTATATATATATATATTATATATATATATATATATATAACACAAATAGCCTTGCTTACCTAAGATAGTCCCTCCGACAGAGCAAAAGGTTGGCCTTGGTGTAAAGTGTGGAGCCCACTTCGCCGAGCCGGCAGTCGCAACACGAGCACTTGAGGCAGTCCTCGTGCCAATACTGGTCAAGTGCTTTCAATAGATAACGTTCTGTTATCTTCTTTTTGCAACCGGCACATTCCTGCCTCTTGTTGGTCATAACTGTTGTGGTTTCTTGTGAAATCTGCATGGGGCCTGAAAAACAGAAAGAAAGGACTGATTAATTCAGTGGTTCGTAAAATTGCTGAAAACTGACCGCTGGTCAGGAGAGGAAAAAAAGAACAGGTACGGAAAATGACACGTGATCGAAAAGCTGTCGAAAGTATGTTTTGCTTGTAGGTGCCGAATACATTAAACAGACAAAAAAACACTTAAAACAAGATTACCTTTAAATACAGCAGTCACATTCTCAAATGCCTATAATTTCCCACCAATTTTCCTCCTCCCCCATTACCCACAACATTCAATATAATTCCGTGATTTCCTCCTACTGCTTACTCCTACCGCTACTGAGTTTGTGTTTAAAAGAACCAGGAAACAATTCGGCTACTCTACCCCTGAAGATGGTACTACGAAGTGCCGAAAGTACTTGTGATAAAACTTTCGGTGGATTTCTTAACCAACTCCACCCGGAATTGAAAAAGAAACTTGAAAAGATCGGAAAGAAATGTCCGCCGTGTTCAACGAAACTTGTGTGTGTTTCCAAAGACAGGATATAAGTTAAAAGAAAGGAAATGAATCCGACGGTATGAATATATATATATATAAAAAGATATGAAAGCATCACAAAATGCTGTTAAAGTGAAAAAAAAAATTATAAATTCGCTGCTTTTTTTTTTCTTTTTCTTTCAAAAAAGAAAGAAAAAGAAAAAAAAGCAGCGAATTTTTTTTTGCAACGTCAAGGTTTTTGTTTTGAACTCATATGACTTTTGACTCCTCTCTTAATAACACGGAGTATAAACAAGCTCTGAAGATGATTTTTATAAAATCGAAATATCGTTCATACATATATATATATATATATATATATATATATATATATATATAATATATATATATATATTGCACGCCAGTATGGGCCGCCCAGTAAAGACCTACAAGAACCAGCTCTGCAAGGATGCTGGATGCAGCGCAGAAGACCTCCCGTGGGCGATGAATAATAGGGAAGGTTGGCGAGAAATTGTCATGGATATCCGTGCTACCAGCGTGACATGATGATGATGATGATGATGTCTTGTTTATTTATTCATTTTTCGGTGGGAGATTTTTTGTGAGGGGCTGGTGGGGGGTGAGGGTTTGCCTTGTGTCCGTTTTCGTGTGAGAATGCCCAAAAGATTGATGAATTACGAAAATCTAATTACTTGTGGGCGAAACGGTTTTGAAATCTGATCCAAGAGGAAATAATGTGTTAGATTGGCTGCTAGCAGATCGGCCTCCTTTTTTTTTTTTTTCTCCTTCCCTTCCTCCATCTTTTTTTTTTTTTTTTTCGAAACTCCTTTTTCCTGTGTGTTCTTTTTCCGACCGTTTTCTGAGTGAAGGTGAAGCTCTGTTTGTGTAGCTGCCTGTTTTTATTTTATTTTATTTTTTTTTTATTTGTTATTTTTTATGTCATACTCCCTTCACGTTCTTTCTTTCTTTTCTTTCTTTCTTTCTTTTATTCTTTTCATTTTCTTCTTCTTGCTTCCTTCTTTCTTTATTTAAGCTCTTATTTTTCTTTTACTCTTTCTTTTTTTTATTGTCTTTAGAAAAAGAAAGAAAGAACGAAAGAAAGAACGAAAGAAAGAATGACAGAACTGTTGAAGAAAAAAAGAAAGAAAAATGAATTAAAAGTGAAATGCGTGTAACTAAAATAAAATAAGAAAGCTTTCCTTTCTGATTTTATTTTAGTTACACGCATTTCACTTTTAATTCATTTTTCTTTCTTTTTTT
>CM042168.1:81200837-81205837 GCA_023376005.1 Doryteuthis pealeii
ATTAGGTTTATGTTGTTGAGCTTGGTTTCTAAGAACTTTCTTGTTCTTCTGGGGTATTCTTTTTTAACTTTTTATTTCATCTTTGTTTGCTTGATATTTTCTGCTTCTAAAATTCCTTAATATTTGTAACTTTCTTTTTCTTCAAGTGATTTTATAGTGTTCTGATTTGGTAGTTGTATTCCGTCCGTTAATTTTCTTTTCCCCTTTCTTATTACTAGCATAGCATATTTTTCGATTCCGAATTCCATCCCTATATCTTGGCCTATATATTCTAATGGTTTGTACTATGGTTTTCTAGTTCTTTTTCATTTTTTGCAAAGATTTTTATGTCATCCATGTATATAAGCTGGTTTGTTTTTTCCTGTGAGTTAGTGAATTTCTATCACCCTGTGCATTTTCTGAGTATAGTACTGAGTGACATTATTGCTATAATAAATAGTAGTGGTGATAGCGAGTCTCCTTGGAAAATACCTCTTTGGATTTTTACTTCTGCCAAGGATTGTCCTCCTACTTTTAATTGGACTCTCCGGTTTTCCAATGCCTTCTTTGATAAAACGATAGATATAAATGTAGTCTCACTGTCTACTGGTATTGTAATTAATTTGAGCCCCATTAATCACCTCCTTATTTTAGCCTTGAGCCAGACACAACCCGAACATTATAAATATCTATCCACTCTAACTGATACTCGTGCCACGTTTGAGTGTTTGTACAACATCAAAAAATGTAAACACGTCAAGCAGGTGGCCTGCGTATAAAAAATTACATTTACCGCCACAAGTGAAAAGCGCGCCAAATATTATCGCGGGAAAGAGATGGCCTCGACGTAAAACCAACAACCTCTATTGCAAATGGAGATCAGAACGTGAGTGTTTGCTTTTTGGGCCATCTTCGTTCTGGTGACGAATACACTTAATGCCGACTGGCCACCATTGCGCCAAGAAAAAAAACAAAAAAACAAACAACAACGGGGAGCTGAGAATGTGACAGATTAGAGAGATAAGGCAGTACATTCTCTCTCCTCTCTCTCTCTCTCTCTCTCTCTCTCTCTCTCTCTCTCTCTTCTCTCTCTCTCTCTCTCTCTCTCCATCTTGCATTCTCTCTACTTATCAACTTAAACGGGCTTTCTTTTCCCTTTTTAACCCACTTACAATCTCTCTCTCTCTCTCTCTCTCTCTCTCTCTCTCTCTCTCTCTCTCTCTCTCTCTCTCTCTCCATCTTGCATTCTCTCACTTATCAACTTAAACGGGCTTTCTTTTCCCTTTTAACCCACTTACAATCTCTCTCTCTCTCTCTCTCTCTCTCTTATTACCCCCCACTCTCTCTCTCTCTTCTCTTTATCTCTATATAACCATGTTATCTCCCCCTCTCTCTCTCTTCTGCAGTCTTACTGTTCTTTCTCCAGATATGTAACTGCAATAATATATAACTATGTTTGTGTGTGTGTGTGTGTGGTGTGTGTGTGTGGTTGGGTTCAAGTACTATTTCTTTGCATTTTATCGGATATTGTAGGCAATATATTTATTACACACAAACACTCACATACATTTATATATATATATATGTGTGTGTGTGTGTGTGTATGTGTGTGTGTATGTGTGTGCGTGTGTGTCTGTGTGTGTGTAGTGATAGAGAGAGAGTAATACGCTAAGCAGTTATGCACAGACACAAATAAAGAAATATTATATATATATATATATATATATATATGTGTGGTGTGTGTGTGTGTGTGTGTGTGTGTGCATATGTGTGCATATGTGTATATATTGCTACATTGCACGTATATTGATATCTATATTTACAAATTTGAATATATATGTGTGTGCGTGTGTATGCGTGTGTATGCGTGTGTCACGTCCATCTATCTATCTATATATTTATATTTTATAGTATATATAGGTAGATATAGATAGATATAAATATAGTGTGATATATATATATATATATATATATATATGTGTGTGTGTGTGTGGTGTGTGTATAGGTGTGTTTGTGAGTGTCACATCTATATCTATATCTATATTTTCTTTATATATATGTGTGTGTGTGTGTGTTTCACATCTATCTATTATCCAATTAGTTCCTCTCTCTCTTCTCTCTCTCTCTCTCTCTCTCTCTCTCTCTCTCTCTCTCTGTATATATATATATATATATATATATTATACAGAGAGAGAGAGAGAGAGCGATAGAGAGAGAGAGAGAAGATAAAGAGAGAGATAAATAAGTCAGTGACTGTCGACTGTGCATAATAAATACATGTATGTATCTGTGTTTATGTATATACTTATACGTATGCCTAATATATATATGTATATATATATATATATATATATATATGGGGGTGTCTGTGTGGGGGTGTCTGTTCATCTATATACGCATACATATACTTATATATTGACACACATCCATACTTGTTTATACATGCTTGCTTTCACATCGCTATTCCCACAAGTGTAGAGACACCTGTTTCTCTTTGTGTCTCTCTTATACATCTGTCTGTTTGTCGCTCGGAATATCAACGACGTCTTCACATTCGAACAAGACATGCGCAGACTGTCCGCTCATTTTTCTCCCCCCCCTTTAACCCTTCTTTTTTCTTCTTAACACCGACCCACCTTTCGTCGTATTCGTGCCGCGCATAAGTCGCTTTGTCCCAACCCCCCGCCTCGCCCCACTAGTCCCCTCCTCCCATTGAGGAACACTATGGTCGACAGCCCAGTGTGGTAGCCCTACTTTTGGCGGGAAAAGGTGCGTCATTCCCCTTCGTCAAACATGGCTGGCCGACGGGAACTCCATTATGGCTGACATTTCAGCACACACGATATGCTAGACGTTCTCCTCGATACGCCGACCGACCCGACGCGCCCGTTCATTCGTTCGGTCAAGCCACGCGTGTTGGTCAGGAAGAGAACACATTAGTTCAGTCATCTTTTTTAAGGGAAGGGGTGTATTTGTCTTCCATCTTCATCTCCTGATGTCTGTCACGTCTTGACGTTTTTTGTTTTGTTTGTGTTTTTTTTTCTATTTCTTTCGTTGGTTAAGACTTGTCAGCACATTTGTTTGGTTTGGTTTGTTTTGTTTTACGGCATATCAACCTCGGTGGGTCATTTAATGCCGATAAAGTTTTGAAATAAATTAATTCTTAATAGATACACAATTTTTTTTTATAAATGCATTTTTCTATTTAACCCATAGATGGGACCCTAACAGGTACTACCACTCCGGGTCAGAGTGGACCAGGAGCAATGGTGATGAAGGGGTGCTCCATATTCCCCAAACATCCAAGGGCAATACGGTTGGGCAATCATATAGGTGCAAGGGCCTCTCCGACCGCCCGTCTAGCCTAAGTAAGGGTCTAAGTGGAGTGTTGCAGGTCATGGACTACTCATCCACCAAGACTCCATCCTTAAGCATCACGGTGACGTTTTTAAGGTTAATATTAGAAAATTTCTAAAAGATACGTGAACATTTTCTAATCTATTAATAATGGAGATTCGGTCTCTATTTGTCTGTAACCGAAATTATGTCACTGTTTACGTCACAGTCTTTTCAGGAATTACGTTAATTAATCTAATTTATAGTAAAAATAATTAATACATTGTATAAGTATCCTATTTTATTAACGATATGTCTATGAAAATCTGTGTTAGATTTGCCTCAAAACAGCCCATGTTCTTAGTGCATTTAAAATGTGACTCGAAACCTCGACTGTCAAGCTGAAAGGCGAAGTCTCTAAACGTTACACTAGCTGGCCATCCCACATTCTTAGAGTCACACACGGAGCAGTCTCCCATGTCTATAACCTTGCTGATGAGACCTAATAGGTCGAAATATACATTCAGGGATTGACATTTTCTCGACTTGTTTAGCCTTACATTTGAACATATATGCCCGCCTAAATTCATTAATTATTAACTGATTAATTTTCAAAATTAGGTATGACTTCAATTAAGCACATATCCTCCAATATATATATATATATATATATTATATATATATATGATAAGTTGTAAACACGGTGTGTTTGGAATGGCTTTTTGCCGACAATTTTTGGGAGAATATGTGCTTAATTGGAGTCGTACCTAATTTTGAAAATTAATTAATTAATAATGAATTAGGCGGGAATGCCTATTTAAATGTATGGCTAAACAAATCGAGAAAAATCAATCTCTGTATGTACATTTCGGCCTATTAGGCCTCATCAGCTATCTATAGCTCTGCTGACGAGGCCTAATAGGCCGAAATGTACATACAGAGATTGATTTTTCTCGATTTGTTTTGCCATACATTTAAATAGGCATTCCCGCCTAATTCATTATTAATTAATTAATTTTCAAAATTAGGTACGACTCCAATTAAGCACATATCCTCCAATATATATATATATATATATATATATATATATATATATATATATATAGCTGGATGATGATAAATTGAGGTCCTTTTATTCGTGAGGGAAGAAATTCCAATATGTTACACATGAGTTATATTAAAATGTGATATTGGCGCGGGAAGCCCTTCCTCGGACACGTTCATCTTTCTCTGCATATACACAGTTACTCCTATGTAAACATATTCAATCTCTGTATATAAGCTTGCACATAATTTCAGAGAGCGATAGCTCGTGCCACCCGGTGAGTGGCTATGAATCGGCTTCATATTGGATCCCCGCCCGTTCGCAATTTCAAACATCATTTAACGCAAGAATTATCACGGTGTTGACAAATGAGACCATCTCTTGGAGGGACCCACCCTTCCGTTTTCCTGAAGGTCACCTTCCTTCTCTCAGTCCTCTTCGGTGGTTTTCCTTTCCTCTCTCTTTCATTTGCTTTTCATCCCTATCTCTTCTCTCTCTCTCTCTCTCTCTCTCTCTCTCTCTCTCTCTCTCTCTCTCTCTATTATCTATCTATCTATCTATCTATCTGTCTATCAGTCTTTCTTTATGCCATTCTTTCTTTCTTTCTGTTTTCTCTCTTTAGCTCCCTCTTCACTGACTC
>CM042168.1:81213337-81218337 GCA_023376005.1 Doryteuthis pealeii
GTGTGTGTGTGTGTGTGTGTGTGTGTTGTTGTTGTTGTTGTTGTTTTTTGTTGGATGGTTGGGTGGTTGGATATAACGGCATGTCAACCCATTGGGTTATTTTATGCCGAAGACGTTTTGTTGTATTCATTCTTGTTGAGTACTCAATGTTTTTAACACTCAATTTTTAAACACAAATCTAAACTCATTTTCTTTCTATTTAACCCATTGATGGGACCCTAACAGGCACTACCACTCCCGGTCAGAGTGGAACTGGGAATAATTGGGTTGAAGGGGTACTCACATTCCCCAGAACTCCATAATCGGAATTACACCATCAAATAGAGTTTAACCACATACCCAGGACATTAAGACTCTCAGCCACCGCATTCAAGCACATATATGATGAAAAGGGTTAAGGCTTGCTATAAGGGCAATAGGGTTATGACAATCATATAGGTTCTAGGGATTGACGTGCCTAGCTGATTGATCGTAGGGCGTCCTCTCGAACTTCCCGTCTAGCCTATGTAAGGACCAAAGTGGAATGTTGCATGTCATGAACAGCCTAGCCACAGGATTCTATCCTTGAGGGTCACAGGTCGCCACCCACGGCTCATTTGGGAATGGGGTCTAACCCCTCTGCAGAGGTGCAGTCGGTGTATTCTAAACCCCCTGAAAGACACGGAACCAGTAATAAACCAAGGAACATCACTAAAGAAGATGCCTCCCGGTATATCTATGCGAGTCATTCAATACTTAAGGTCAATTTTGCCTAATAATTTACCAATATGAAACTGTCCACAGTTGGATCTTTATATATATATATATATATATATATATATGAGAAGTAGATACACAAGCGATGTATTTATGATATGGCTTTTTTTTAGCCGACAATTTTTGGAAGAATATGTGCTTAATTGAAGTCGAACCTAATTTTGAAAGTTAATTAATTAATTAATTAATTAATTAGGCGGGCATACCTATTAAATGTAAGGCTAAACAAATCGAGATAAATCAATCTCTGTATGTACATTTCGGCCTATTAGGCCTCATCAGTAGAGCTATAGATAGAAAGACCGCCCTGTGCCCAACTGTCAAGCTGACAGGCGAGCATCTTACCTTTTTCGTTTTGTTTAGAAGTATGTTTCGACGAAAAAAATCTAAGAGTAGGGGTAAAATGCTCGCCAGCCAGCTTGACAGTTGGGTTTCGAATCACGCACAGGACGGTCTTTCTATCTATAGCTCTGCTGATGAGGCCTAATAGGCCGAAATGTACATACAGAGATTGATTTTTCTCGATTTGTTTAGCCTTACATTTAATAGGTATGTCCGCCTAATAATTAATTGATAAATTAATTAATTAACTTTCAAATTAGGTAGACTTCAATTAAGACATATTCTCCAAATATATATATATATATATATATATATATATATATATATATAGAAGTAATAGATTGGGTAAAGTAAAAAATGTGATTAAAAGATTAAAAGTTGAGGAAAAAAGTAGATAAAATACAAACAATTTCAATCAATTAATATTTCGCAATAGTGTATTTACGAAGCTTCATCAGAATTTTTATTTTGAAACAGAACTGCTGTGCATATATATTGAAAAGGTAGAAGGGGCGAATGAAATACAGTGGAGAGGCGGTGGCGTCGAAAGATGAGAGGGAGATGTAGGACAAAAAGAAGGGGCAGGGAAGATGTTCCCTAGGATACGGTAATCATCCGTTCACACCGCAAACTTGCGATCTATCATCTCTTATCATGTATGTGACACTGTGAGAAGACACCAATCGCTGTGCCAGTACTACAAAAGCCCATTTAATCGACAGAATTAAGGTAGTTTTTGAGCCCCTTCCTAGAGAAACTGTAACATCAGCTTGCTCCAGGTTCTGGAGCAGGATTGAGGTTGTGATCGACGCTAATGGCGGTTATTTTAAGTGAAACTTGTTGACAGTAGTTTAATTTCCGTGCTTGTTGTATTTATTTACAATCCATTAAATTTTGTAGTTACCAAGCATTTTTTCTTTTTCCTTATGAAAAGGAATGAGAGAGAGAGAGAGAGAGAGAGAGAGAGGGGGGGGAGAGGAGCGCAAGAAAAGATAGAGAGAGAGAGAGAGTGAGACACAGGAAAGAGAGAGGAAAGAGAAGAAACAGTGAGACCAAGAGAGAGAGAGAGAGAGAAAGTGAATGGGTTTAAAGAGGAAAGAAGGTACAAGAACTGGAAGTACAAAAGGATTATGGGAAGAGAAAATAAAGACGATTCAATAAATTATCTAAAAGAAAAAAAAATCAAGTAAACAATCTTAACTTAATTTTAATTTTCTAAGAAGCATTACCAGTCAAATAAAAATGAATCAGTAAAAGAAAAAGAAATTATAATTAATAAACTTATCTCTCTCTCTCTCTCTCTCTCTCTCACTCTCACACACATCACACACACACACACACACTCTCTCTCTCTCTCTCTCCTTCTATCTCTCTCTCTCTCTCTCAATCTCCCCTCTCTCTATCTCTCTCTGTTCTCACTGTCTCTCTCTTTTTCTTTCTCCTTCCTCTCTCCCTTACTCTCCTCTCTATCTCTCTCTCAATCTCCCCTCTATCTATCTCTCTCTCTTGCTCTCATTCTCTCTCTTTTTCTCTCTTTCCATGCTTCTCACTCCTCTCCCTCTTTCTTTCTCTCTCTCTCTCTTCTCTCTCTCTTCTCTCTCTCTCGGTCTCAGTCTTTCTCTCTTTCCTCTCTCTTTCTTGTTCTCATTCTCTCTCCTCTATCTATGGTATCTCTCTCTCTCTTCTCTTTCTTTCTCTTTCTCTGTCTCGCTGTTTCTCCCCCCCTCTCTCTCTCTCTCTCTCTCTCTCTCTCTCTCTCTCTCTCTCTCCTTGCTCTTCGTCCCCAAGACAATTTATTTTACTTTAAACATGTCAAAATCATCTGTTTAGTGTGACAAATCACGAACTGTTGTTTTTTTGTTGGTTTTGTTTGCGTGTGCGTCTGTGTGTATGTATGTATGTATGTATGTATGTATGTGTCTCACCCCTCTGTGTGTGTGTGTGTGTATGTATGTCCCTTTGTGCGTAGGTGTTTGAATCTTTGTGTGCATGCATGTGTAGGTATGTATGTGTGTACGTCTTTGTGCGTCTGTTTGTATGTGTTTTGAGCGTGTACCCGTATGAGTGTTTGTGTATGTGTGTGTGTGAATGTGTGTGCGTGCGTGTGTGTGTGTATGTGTGTATGTGTGTGTATGTGTGTGTGGTGTGTGATGTGAATCCTGACTTTATTAGTCAGTCATTTCACAACATATTAATTTTTAACTTTTTTTTTTATTATTCTAGTCACGTGAATTAAGATATGTCGGGATATTTTATGGTGTGTATCATAGGGACAAAAGCATTGGGAAGATAATTCTAATGTCAAACTAAATCCAACTTTCTTTCTTTCTTTCTTTCTTTCTTTCTTTCTTTTTTACTTTCTTTAACTACTTCTCTCAAAAATGTCTCGGGAAGGGGTGGGGCTGAGATCCAGTCGGCCATTTGCCGATCTCTATTCCGAATCTTCTTGGTCAATTGCAATCCAATACCGGTTGGGTAAACATACTTACAGCTGCTGATGAACCCAGAATGCTCTTTCTCCTAGACTGGCTGCCACAAGAAGACTGAGAATTTCACTCTTCCAAGCTACATATATATATATATATATATGTGTGTGTGTGTGTGTGTGTGTGTGTGTGTGAAGAAATGGAAGTGAATCCGACGGTATGTAGTATATTAAGAAAGAATGAAAAAACACAGGTTTAAATGGGTTAAGTGATGAGTTTATTGGCCGACGCAGCAGTGGTTCGATCTATTAATTAGATCATCTTCAGGGCATTTGTTTGTATATGGAAGGTAATAAGAAATTTTTATCACAGAATAACGAGAAAAGCGAGTGGTAGTCCTTGTTATTCAGTCTGTTTAAAATTTGAGGTTTGAAAAAGGGGAGACGGTTTGAAATATGGTTTAGTCCACCGAAGTTCATATCCCGAGTACTTTCAGCACTTCGAAGTGCCATCATCAGGGGTGACGTGTTCCAGTTTGTTTTTTCAAAGTATATTAATGAATGTGGAGGCTGGAAGGAGGAGAATTGATGGGAAAAGTGTTATAGGCATTTTAAAATGTGAGTACTGCATTGAAAATTAATTTTATTTACGGATGGTTTGTATTGTATTGTATTGTATAAACACACACACATATACGTATATGAATATATGATATATAATATATATATATATATATATATATATATATGTGTGTGTGTGTGTGATGTTGTGTGTGTGTGTGTGTGTGTGTATTTCATACAATACTGCATTGAAAATTAATTTTATATAGGGATGGTTTGTATTGTTAAATACACACACATATATATGCATATAATACATATATATCATGTATAAACATACACACACACATATATATATATATATATATATATATATATATATATATATATATATAAAGGGAGACAGAGATGGATGCGTAGATAGCTATGTATGTGAGTTTGTAACCTAATTTCCCACCAAATTAACATTGGCTGAGTGACATATAAAACTAAATATATTTGGGAGGTTACTATGAACAGATTAAGCAAGAAGACAGACAAACATACAGACTTACAGACAGACAGACAGAGATGAACAAATATATATATATATATATATATATATAGAGAGAGAGAGAGAGGGGGGAGAGAGAGAGAAAAGAGATTGAGATATCTTTGAGTGAGTGAGTGTGTGCGGGCGTGTGTGTTTTGTTTGTTTGTCCTTGCTTCCCATTCATTAACAGTGGCTGTGTGTGTGTGTGCATCGTTACTTCAATGAGAAAAGGCTAAGACGAATACAGAATAGGGAGATGGACAGACAGACAGACAGACAGACATAATAGATAGCTAGATAGATATATACATAGATATGAATAAACTGAGATAGAGAAATAGTTATGCATTTACACACACACACATTCACACAGACACACACATA
>CM042168.1:81223337-81228337 GCA_023376005.1 Doryteuthis pealeii
GGGGTAAGGGGGGGGGAATCATTCGAGAAGCCGTCTGTGTCTGAGGTTCGAGTATCGTAAAACGAAATCGGATCCCGAACGGGCGAATCTCCGCTGAAAAGACGCAAAGGGAAAGAGAAAGGTTTTCCAAGAGGGGATTTGTGTGAAGAATTGCGGTCGGATTAGGGCCGGATTACAGGAATGGAGGTCGCGGGCGAATGGAGGTGGCTTGGGGTGGTGGAATAGAACAGGGGTGACGAAGCCGAAGACGATGGCCGCTCGAGGAAATGAAGGGGGACATTGAAATGAGACAAAATGAACAGGGGAAAAGGAGAGAAAGGTTCTTCGCCGGTTTAAGCCGTTCATTTCAAGATGTCTTTGTCACTCAGGCCCTAAGAGGGAAATCGTTGATTAACAGTCTCTAATACCTCGGTGGTATTGGTAGTATTTTAGAAGTAGCATTAGTAGTAGTAGTAGTAGTAGTAGTAGTAGTAGTGGTGGTGGTGATGTTTGTGGTGGTCGTCGTCGTGAAAAGAAAGGAGAAAAGAAGAGGAGAAACAAAAGATAAAGAAAAAGCTTGAAGACAACGGTCAAGAACAAAAACAAGAAGAACAAGAACAAGAAGAAAGCAAAAGAAAAAAGAAGAAAAAGAAAAAAGAAGAAAAGAAGAAGAAAAAGAAGAAAAAGAAAAAAAAGCGAAAAAAGAAGAAAAAGCAGAAAAAAAGAAAGAGAAGAAAAGGAAAAAGGAAAAATGAAAGATAATTATTATTATTATTATTATTATTATTATTATTATTATTATTATTAGTTGTAGCAGTAGTAGTAGTAGTAGTAGTCGCTGTGATGTAAGGAAAAAGAGAAAAGAAGAAGAGAAAAAAAGCTAAAAGATTAAAGACACGATCAAGAAGAAGAAGAAAGCGAAAGAAGAAGAAGAAGAAGAAGAAGAAGAAGAAGAAGAAGAAGAAGAAGAAGAAGAAGAAGAAGAAGAAGAAGAAGAAGAAGAAGAAGAAGAAGAAGAAGAGAAAGAAGAAAAGAAGAAGAAGAAGAAGAAGAAGAAGAAGAAAAGAGAGAAGAAAAAGAAGAAGAAGAAGAAGAAGAAGAAGAAGAAGAAGAAGAAGAAGAAGAAGAAGAAGAAGAAGAAGAAGAAGAAGAAGAAGAAGAAGAAGAAGAAGAAGAAGAAGAAGAAGAACCGATAGTTTTCGTCGTGGGGGAAATTATTTGTGCTTCCCAAGAATGTGAACTTGTAATTTGGGATGGTTATTAACTCTTTTAGGTTGTCCATCTTATCAAGATGGAAATGTTCTTGTTTCTTTCATTCTCTCTTGAGCGAGAATACCACGATAAAACACGAGGTAATTTCTCAATCACTTCCGCCAACATACCCAGTCAATAAGATCCTCAGCCACCGCCTTCTAGCACATATATGGTAAAAAAAGCTTGTGGTTGACATAAGGACAATATAGTCGGGACAATCATAGAGATGCTAGGGCTTGACGGAACAATGCATGGTGTTTTTTTTTGGGGGGGGGGGTAGAAGGAAAGAGAAGGTGGTGGAGGAGGTGCTCTCCAATTAATTTTGACTAATGAGAAGAGAGCCTATTTGAATTCAAAGATTCCTTATCCTTGACCGGTTGCCATACCAAGATTAAAGAGCCCAGTCTGCCCTACTATTTACCCATAGGACTAATGTCTCTGTTAAAGGCATCAACCCATCTGTTATACCTCTCCACCCCCGACTATTAGTAAATAGTAGAGCAGACTTGTTTCATTAGACTTGATTGGGCAACCAGTCTAAGAGAATGAAAACCCGTCTTGAAAATTGACCTTGTGTCACATCCTGTCCATGGTGGAGGGTTTGGATCGGGGAAAATGCATGCCGTTTTGTTTGGTATACATTTTTAATCGACACCCAAGACTGCAAAATAATCAGCTGCTATCTTAGGCTTGGTTATTTTTTTCACCCTGTGAAAACGTGTACGTCAGCTAGTCAGTAGATCGATTTTAAAATTGACCTTGTGCCACATCTTGTCCGTGGCTGAGGGTTTGGGTCGGGAAAAAATACATACCGTTTTGATTGGTATTTATTTTTAATCGTCATCCAAGACAGCAAATTAATCAGCTGGTATCTTAGCCTTGATTTTTATTTTTACCCAGCGTAGACGTGTACGTCAGCTAGTAGAGGAATAAATGCGTTCTTGCCCAAACTCATTCGTCGACCTGTACACAAGAATGACTTATTCATAAGTACGAAGCGACAGTAAAAAGGATAAAACGTGGCGGGAGGGAAAAAAATTCAATTACCACAGTCGGCCATTCCGATTTATTTTTCTAGCCTGTTCCATTAATCCACTATTCCGTTATTCACTTTCATACCGACATTCCTGTTACTTCGCGCACCTGCTCACCTTACTTCTCTACACTCACCCCCACCACCCGCTCTCTCCCCTACATTATTGGCCATTTATTCTGACAGCGACAATTGCCGAACGGCGCCGACCGGTCACGACTGCCGGGCCGAACGTGAACGACAGCCACAATTTTTCTCGCCTCCTCTGACAATTACTACTAAAAAGGGGCGCGCTGCATCACCGCATGTTCTCATCGGTAGCAAGCTGGACTCGCTGATCAGTATTACGGATTAGGGAAGTTGTATCTCACTGGGTGTCTCAGATCTATGGCTTTACACAATATTTTCCCAACCTTTTTTGCCATGACCCACATAAGTAAGTAAAGTAATGTCGTCGGAGCGGCCTAATGTCGGTATCAGCCATACAATGAGGGAGTATATCTCATTTTCCCTAGCACTAGACCAAGGAGATTATTCTAGCATCTGAGGTGGATCACCACACCTACCATCAGCTCCTCACTTTACCGCACAGATCCCTGTGCAACTCATACGCTGAGTTGGCAAGGGCCGGTGTCGAACCAGGAACCTTGAGATTCCTAGGCGGACGCTCTACCGACTGGGCTAAACTGGCCCTAAATTAGGCTAATAAAACAGCCTCTTTCGGGTCATTTAAAATAGATTTTTACAAAAACATTTCCTGAAAAAATATTCCCATCATCTTATCAAATTATGGTCGATGAGGCTGAATCCCCCTCCCCATACCGCCCCCAAGCACTAAGACAAAAACGTTTATGATCTGTTATTTACGCCTCTTTAAATAGAAACACATTAATGCCACTATAACTACCTACCTTCGTGCCAGGCGTGTGTCACGCTATATGTGAAGTGGAGAAGGTTGGTCTACATAGATTAAGCTTAATGGTTGATTGATTGATTTTAATGGCATCTCAACCCGTCTAGGTTTATTTCGTGCCTAGAAGTTAAAAGAAATGGTTAGCGGAATGAGAACAGGATACCCCCGAGGACGGAATAAAGGGTTGGCTCCCGATTACGACAGAAAGTTCCCCGAGTTCGAAAAGAAGGTTCCCGGGTCCGAGAAAGTTACCGAATCCGACAAGAAACACCTAAAGAAGGCCGGAGAGCACATCGGCCAAAACGCTGTACAGGTGACAATGAAGATGAGGACAATAGTCCGAATAATCCAAAAAATACTAATTATCAATCCTCATCTCAAAAATTCAGAGAAAAAGAAAAAGTGATTATAGGAAAGAAAGAAAAGAGAGAGAAAGAAAGAGAAAAAGACAGACAGGGAGAGAGAGAAGAGAGAGAGAGAGAGCGAGAGAGAGAAAGAGAGCGTGAGTGAGAGAGAGAGGGGGGGGTGATAATCGATCAACCCAATTTGAATGTCCAATTGAATTGAATCCAAAAGTAAAAGATTAAGGCTTATTTGTGTGTCTTATAAGTTTGGAAACTTCAATGTTTTTAGTTAATTTTAACGCTGAACACAAAGCACAAAACTGACCGAGTGAGAGCTCGTGACTCGAAGACTCCTAAGTTAGGTCACTCGTAAGTCAAGATTTCAATATATATATATATATATATATATATATATATATATATATATATATCATACGAATGGCGCGACAAGTTTTTAAGAGCCAATTTTTGTCAACTGATTCCATTGGAAGCCATCTCCCCCTCACTCTGTCTGCCTGCCTGTCTGTCTGTCTGTCTGTCTGTATGTCTGTCTGTCTGTCTGTCTGTCTCTTGTATGTCTCTGTCTGTCTCTCTCTCTCTCACCCTTTCTATTTTTATCTTTCTCTCTCTCTCCCTCTCACTCACCCTCTCTCTCTCTTTCTTATACTCCCTTTCCTCTCTTCTGTTGTCTCTATCTGTCTGACTCAATTTCCATTTGTCTCTCTTCCTCTGCTTCTGTTGTTACCTCTCCGTCTCTGTCTGTCTCTCTCTCTCTCTCTCTCTCTCTCTCACACACACACACACACACACACACACACACACACCCTTTCTATTTTTCTCTTTCTCTTTCTCTCACTTTCTCTTTCTTTCTCTCTCTTTTGCTCTCTCTCCCTCTTTCTCTAGTTCTCTTTCTCTCCCTCATTCTCTCTCTCTCTTACCCTTTCTTTTTTTCTATTTCTCTCTCTCTCTTTCTCTTTTTCTTGTTCTCCTTACTCTTTCTATCCCCCTTTCTCTAGTTCACTCCCCCCTCTCTCTCTCACTCACCTTTCTATTTTTCTCTTTCTCTTTCTCTCTTTCTTTCTCTTTTTTTTTCTCTCTCTCTCTTCTCTCTCTCTCTTGCTCTCTCTCACTCTTTCTATCCCTCTTTGTCTAGTTCACTCCTCCTCTCTCTCACTCATCCTTTCTATTTTTCTCTTCTCTTTCACTCTTTCTTTCTCTTTTTCTCCCTCTCTCTCTTGCTCACTCTTCTCTCTCTCCCTCTCTCTCTCTCTCTCTCTCTCTCTCCCTCTTTCTCTCCCTCTTCCTCTCGTTCTCTCTCCCCCTCTCCCTCCCTTTATCTAATCAGCAAATATAAATGATTATTGACCGCTTCTTTATATTTAAGAAAGGATGAGGTCGCTTTGAAATTTTACACACTTAGTCGATCATTATTAATCATTTACCTATTAATCATTTTATCTTTCTTAGACCAAATGTC
>CM042168.1:81233337-81245829 GCA_023376005.1 Doryteuthis pealeii
TTTTTCTCATTCTTTCTGTTTTTTCTTTCTTTTTCATCTTCTTTGTTATACTTTCTCTTCTTTGTCTTTTTTTGAAAATTCCCTCAATTTTCCTTCTTGCCTTTTTCTTTCATTTTTTCTTTCATTTTTCCTTCTTTTTCATTCATCTTTCTTCGTTTACGTCTTTCTTCATTTCTTTCTCTTTCATCTTCTACCTTCCTTACCATTATCCCATTACTTGTTATTTTCCGTTTTCATTCCTCCCCCCATTTATTTTCCTTCTCTCCCGCCAATTTCAACTTTTCATTCCCTTACGCTTTCCTCATTACTTTTCTTTTTCTATTGTGCTCTCTTTATTCCCATGCTTTTACCGCGCATGCACACACTAACATACACACATACACGCACAACATGCACACACACACAGGCACACACACAACAGACACACCACACCACAACACATACACACACGTATACACACACACACGTATACACACACACACAACACACATACACACATACGCACCACACGTGCACACACGCAAATACATAAAAGTAATTACCATTAAACATTTGCCAATCAAAATTTGCAGGTGCAACTTGGAAAAGACACAGAATTCCTGGCTCAAAGATTTGTAGAACTCGGTTGGCGACATTCATTACCACAAATACATTTCAACAACAACAACAACAACAACAACAACAGACTAATTTAAATAACAATGATATCCTAAGGATATTTGATGATGCTTGACCGCTTACAAGAGTTTAATTTTTTTTTAAATTGAAATGGATCACTAAATAGGCCTGAGTATATTCTAGTAGTGATCAGGTTTAATTCAGAGTTTTTCTTCTCCTACACTGGTTGCCTAACCAAGGTTAAAGAGCCCAGTCAGTCCTACTACTTACCTACTATTTTTTAAAAATTTAAATAGATCACTAAGTAGGCTTGAGTATATTCTAGTAGTGAACAGCTTTAATCCAGAGTTTTTCTTCTCCTAGACAGGTTGTCTAACCAATGTTAAAGAGCCCAGTCTGCCCTACTATTTATCTACTATTTTTTTTAAATTTAAAAAGATCACTAAGTAGGCTTGAGTATATTTCTAGTAGTGATCAGGTTTAATCCAGAGTTTTTCTTCTCCTAGACAGGTTGTCTAACCAATGTTAAAGAGCCCAGTCTGCCCTACTACTTACCCATTTCTGGAGGGAGAATAGTTGGATTCATAGCTTTCCCAAGTGTATTAGCGCTATGTGAACTCTGGCTTCGTCCAGGATTTGAACTGGGGACGACGAGTCACTCTCCTGCGACTCTAACCAGGGTGAATTGTGCCGGAGATTAGAATTGTATTCAATATTTTTTAAATTATTTATTTAACGGCATATCAATTTCATATGGGTTGTTTAGTGCCAAAATTTGTTTTTAGTATTTTGTTTGGTTGGTTTAACGGCATATCAACACCTTAAGGGTTATTTAACACCGAAATTTGATTCATTGGTAAATGTTTGATTTTTAGCATAATTATATTTCTAACGTTACAGTACAAGTCAAATTTTTCGATCACACCTTTTCATTAGTCTGTAATCATCGGCTTGTACACGGTTCTAGGGTTTCAAGTATTTCTATCAGTTATATAAAAAGTAAGAGTAAAGTCGTCGGGGTGGCCTAATGTCAGCGAGGGAGTCTATCCCCTCTTCACTAGCGCTATAGATTATTTTAGCATCTGAGGTGGAGCGCCACAACTAGCACCAGCCCCTCACTTTAACGCACATATCCCTGTGCTACTCATACGCTGAGTTGGCGAGGGCCGGTATCGAACGAAGAACCTTGTGATTCAAAGCTGAACGCTCTACCGACTGAGCTAAACCGGCCCTTAGTTTTAAGCATTTCTATCTAATATCTTACATTTTCTTTTCTTTTCTCTTTTTCCTTTTCTTTCTTTCTTTCTTTCTTTCTTTCTTTCTTTCTTTCATGGGACACTCCCCTATCTATGCATAAACATTTAATAATATTTACTTATTCTCAATCAAACTCGCGTCTTTGGGGAGTAGCTTTCATATATATATATATGCAAATTAAAGATAGGCTCTTTGTACGTGTACGTAGGTGTGTGTGTGTGTGTGTATGTGTGTGTGAGAGAGAGAGAGAGAGAGAGAGTGTGAGAGAGAGAGGTAGAAAATTAGAGAGAAAGAAAGAAAGAGAAAGAAAAATAGAGAGAAAAAACGGGAGGAAAGGAAAAAGAGGTAGAAAAAGAGAGAAGTGAGAGAGAGATAGATAGATAGATAGAGAGAGAGAGAGAGAGGGGGGAGAGAGAGAGGGAGGGAGAGGTAGAAAATTGGAGAGAAAGAAAGAGAAAGAAAAATAGAGAGAAAAGGGAGGAAAGGAAAGAGAGGTAGAAAAAGAGAGAACGTGATATATATATATATATATATATATATATATATATATATATTATAGAAGAGAGAGAGAGAGAGAGAGAGAGAGAAAAGTGGGCGAAAGAGAGAGAGAGAAAGACAAGAAAAGAGAGAAATAGAGAGAGAAAAGAGAGGGAGAAAAGGTATAGAAAATAGAGAAAAAAGGGCAATGTGAGACAGAGAAGAGAGAGAGAGAGAGTGAGAAAGAGAGAGAGAGGGAGAGATAGAGGGAGAGGGAGAGAGAGAGAGAGAGTGTGTGTGTGTGTATGTGTGTGTGTGTGGTGTGTGTACCTATTTTTAGCTTCCTGCCTATTGATCATATTCCATGTTCATTTTCGATTTCAGCCTCCATTGCCCTATATGCAGTGAATAATTGATATAATAACAAACACCCCACCCCCTTTCCCCCTTCACCGTCCCCCCACCGACGACGACAACCCCCCACCCTCTTCTTATTTCAGCAGGTGGTTTCTTTCTTAGAACAAAACGAATGCTTTGATTAACAATCCGTGGCGTACTTGATTGTTTGTTTGTTTGTTTGTTTGTTTTTTTCAATTGTATTTATTATTATTATTATTATTATTATTATTATTATTATTATTTTCTGTAGCATTATCAAAATCATCGCCATTATTGTTGTTGATGTTATTATTATTGTTGGGATATTTTCATTATTATAATTATTTTCATTTGTATTCTTTTTAATACATTCTTTATGATACTAAAATTACATCACTTTTATAATCATAATAATTGTTTTTTCTGGCCTCATTATTATTATTATTATTATTATTATTATTATTATTATTATTATTTCAATCCTTGAGAATTTGTCACACTCGCCTTAGCCACTGGTTCGCCAGAGCCTGAGTGACATCAAGTCTCCTTAGGTCTCTAGGACTCTTCTGAGTATTCTAGCCGATCTTAACAATGCCGTAGTTTGGATGGTCTCGATTTTCCCTCTAATCTTTAATTCCTCAATACATTTTCCCGACATTTGGGGACCGTTCCAAAGGCGCCAATTATAATTTGTACGACCATAATATTCATGATCCACTGTTTTCTAAGTTCTATAGCAATAAGTTATTTTGAAATATCAGTATTGACATTTCTCTATTTAATATTTTCTGTCTTTTGTTTATTTCATTTTTACTTTTCATAGACGTCTTCTTCTTTTGAAGTTTGTTTAAACCAAGTTATTGGCGTTTTAAGTTTGTTCAGCTCAAACGGAGTTCATTTTTAGATTTATAAATATTACCGTATTTGACGGCATAATAGGACACGCTTTTTTTTTTCAAGAATTTTAGCTCAAAAAATGGCCCTGCGTCTTATACATCGTAGGTGAAGTTTGAGACCTCCCGTAGGCCTAGGCTAATCTCCTCTATGATGCTCCCCAACCCAGCTTACGTTCAGTACTTTTACCTACCCTAAACTCCATGCATCTTCATTTTATTGCTCGTATTGGTATAATAAAGGTTAACCGGAGCGTATGGTGGCGAAGAAAAAAACAAACAAACACACTAAAAACTTTTTTTCCTGAATCTAACTTGCTGAAATGGGGGTGCGTCTTATATGCCAGTGCGTCTTATATGCTGTCAAATACGGTATATATTACCACATGGGGGGGGGGACAACAGTATTTTAGAAGTGAGTTGGTGGGGCATGGCAAAAAAGTTTGGGAACCCCTGTATTAGATATTAATACTTGATGTACTATAACTGTGTGTAAATTATTAGTATTAGATACTAATAATTGATACCATATTACTGTCAGGAAACAAATAATAATAATATATTATAATTATTGGAACTATATATAGATGCTGCGTGTTGTCTTGAATAAATACTTTAATCAGTACTAAAAAACAGCTGTATGGCTACTTACCTCCTATCTCATTTTCTAGAACTAATTCAGACTTTTGGCATACACCTATTGTCAAATAGATAGAAATACTTAAAACCATATAAATGTATGCAAATTATGTATGTTGACTATGGTTGGCGAAACCAGGGTGCTTAAGGATGGAACCCTGGTGGCTGAGCAATCCATGACCTACAAAACTCCACTTTGGCCATGATTTAAGCAACGCGGTTGGTCAGAGAGGCCCCCTCCGATCAATCGGCTGGTCACGTCAAGCCCTAGCCCCTCTATGATTGTACCGACCCAATTGCTATTATGGCAAACCTACAATCATTTTTATTATATATGTGGCTAGAAGGCGGTGGCTGAGGTTCTTAGTGTCCTGGGTATGACGTTCAACTGGATTTAGTAATTAGGTCCCAATTCTAGAGTTCTGGGGAGTGCGGAGTACCCTTTCATTGTCATTACTCCCAGGTCTACTCTTAACCGGAGTGGTAGTACCTGTTAGTGTCCCATCTACGGGTTGAATAGAAAATTTAACTTAAAAACTGTTGTGAGGTTTTAAGGGGTCAAATAAGAACAAAACAACGGGCAACAAAAGTAGAAAAATGTATTAACAGAAAGTAGACAAATACAATAGAGAGATGTGGAAAACTACGTCCGACATTAGAGTATTGGCTTGCTCGCATTGGCTTACTGCTAAGCCACAATTGTCTGTGTTATTTATAGTAACCTGTCGGCGCATTCCATTGGTCAATAGGGTGTATCACCTATAACAAAAACTTAATAGATTGTGTTTAAAAGAATTGAGTTTGAATTTTAAAAATTTGAATACTCTACAATAAATAAAACAAAATGGCATAAAATAACCCAACAATGGTTGACATGCCGTAAAATCCAACCAAGCAACCAACACGCACACACACACGCATTTAGCAGATTTTTATGTGTTTTATACATCAGAGTTTGTTTGAAGTGTCATCAGTTCGTGTGATAGACGTTGAATTGCTATGCAATTTTGAACGCCATGGGGAGTTTATTTGTGAGAAATGGTTGCCTGCTTGCTGAGTATTGTGAAAATAATAAGATCCATGGTGAACATTACATATCACGAAAAACACAATGTGCGTTTTATATTGCAGAGAATAGAAAATTAATCTATAGTCACGATTGGAAATTACTATGAAATGAAGCTTTTTACATATTCACAATGCACACACACACACAACACACACACACACACACACCTATATATATATATATATATAATAATATATATATATATATTATATATATATAATATATATATATTAAAATTGTTGTTCTGGTTCCAACGGGAGAAAAATTCAATATTTTAATAAAAGGAAGGTCGCAAAATGTATTTTGTTCTCAGAAATTTTTTTAAAATTCTTATATACTATATAATTATTATATATATATATACTATAAGTGTGAGATGGTCATGTTTCAGCTTTTGCTGGAATGGTGTACAAAGGTGTATTATTGGGTAGAGTGGCTCAATATAAAATAGGAGCTGTTTATATAATATAATAAGGATAAATATGTAAAACTTTATATATTTTATCTTATTATATTATATAACAGCTCTATTTTATATTGAGCACTCTACAATAATATACCTTTGGTCCACCATTCAGCTATAAGCTGAAACAGTGACCATCTCAACTATATGTATACTTAATATATATATATTATATATTATAAGAATTTTAAAAAAAAATTTCTGAGACAACATACATTTTGCGGCTTTCCTTTTTTTATAAAAATATTGAATTTCTCAGGCCGTTGGAAGCCAGACACCATTTTAATATATATATATATATTATTATATATTATATTATATATATTTATATATATATATATATATAAGGTGGTGTGTGTGTGGTGTGTGTGTGTGTGTGTGTGTGCATGTGAATATGTAAAAAGCTTCATTTCATAGTAATTTCCAATCGTGACTTAGATTAATTTTCTATTCTCTGCAATATAAAACGCACATTGTGTTTTTCGTGATATGTAATGTTCACCAATGGATCTTATTATTTTCACAATACTCAGCAAGCAGGCAACCATTTTCTCCAAATAAACTCCGCCATGGCGTTCAAAATTGATAGCAATTCAACGTCTATCACATCGAAACTGGATGACAGCTTTCAAACAAACTCTGATGTTATAAAAACATAAAAATCTGCTAAATGCGGTGTGTGTGCGTGTTGGTTGCTTGGTTGGATTTTACGGCATGTCAACCATTGTTGGGTTATTTTTATGGCCATTTTGTTTTTTTTATTGTAGATGGTATTCAAATTTTTTTAAAATTCAAACTCAATTCTTTTAAACACAATCTATCTAAGTTTTTTTATAGGTGATACACCTATTGACCAATGGAATGCGGCCGACAGGTTACTATAGAATAACAGATCAATTGTGGCTTAGCAGTAAGCAATGCGAGCAAGCCAATATCTAATGTGGAGTAGTTTTCCAACATCTCTCTATTGTATTGTCTACTTTCTGTTAATACATTTTTCTACTTTTGTTGGCCCGTTGTTTTGTTCTTATTTGACCTTAAACCTCACACATTTTTTTAAGTTAAATTTTCTAATTCAACGCCGTAATGGGAACTAACAGGTATACCACTCGGTTAAGAGTAGACCCTGCGAGTAATGACAATGAAGGGTTAATCCGCACTCACAGACTCTAGAATTGGGACCTACATTACTAAATCCAGTTGACCGTCATAAACCCCCAGGAAAACTAAGAAGCTCAGCCGCCGCCTTCTAGCAAATATATAATAAAAATGATTGTAGGTTTGCCATATAGCAATTGGGTCGGTACAATCATAGAGGGGCTAGGGCCTTGACGTGACCAGCGATTGATTCGGAGGGGGCTCTTCTGACAACGCGTTGCTTTCATCATGGCCAAAAGTGGAGTTTTGTAGGTATGGATTCTCAGCCACAGGGTTCCATCCTTAAGCACTGGTTCGCCAACCATAGTCCACATACATAATTTGCATACATTTATATGGTTTTAAGTATTTTATCTATTTGACATAGGTGTATGCAAAGTCTTTGAATTAGTTCTAGAAAATGAGATAGGAGGTAAGTAGCCATAACAGCTGTTTTTTTAGTAGCTGATTAAGTATTTATTCAAAGACAACACGCAGCATCTTATATATAGTTCCAGATATTATATATTATTATTATTTGTTTGCCTGGACAGTAATATGTATTCAATTATTAGTATCTAATACTAATAATTTACACACAGTTATAGTAACATCAAGTATTATTCTAATATGCAGGGGTTCCCAAACTTTTTTTGCCATGCCCACGCAACTCACTTTTAAAATACTGTTGTCCCTCCCCCCATGTGGTACTATATACCGTATTTGCAAGCATATAGAACGCACTGGCATATAAGACGCACCATTTCAGCAAGTTAGATTTAGGAAAAAAAGTTTTTAGTGTGTTTTGTTTGTTTTTTTTCTTTTCGCCACCATCGCCTCCGGTTAAACTTTATTATACAATACGAGCAATAAAATGAGATGCATTGGTTTAGGGTAAGGTAAAAGTATGAACGTAAGCTGGGTTGGGGAGCATCATAGAGGAGATTAGCCTAGGCTAGGGAGGTCTCAAACTTCACCTACGATGTATACGACGCAGGGCCATTTTTTGAGCTAAAATTCTGAAAAAAAAGCGTGTCCTATATGCCGTCAAATACGGTAATATTTAATAAATCTAAAAATGAACTTCGTTTGAGCTGAAGCAAACTTAAACGCTCATAACTTTGGTTTTAAACAACCTTCAAAAGAAAGAAGACGTCTATGAAAGTAAAAATGAAATAAAAAAGAAACAGAAAATATTAATAGAGAAAATGTCAATTACTGATATTCAATAACTTATGCTTATAGAACTTAGAAAACAGTGGATCATGATATTATCGGTCGTCAAATTATAATTGGCGCTTTGGAAGGTCCCCAATGTCGGGAAAATGTCTTGAGGAATTAAAGATTAGAGGGAAAATCGAGAGCCATCCAAACTACGGCATTGTAAGATCGGCTAGAATATCCAGAGAGTCCTAGAGACCTAAGGAGACTTGATGTCACTCAGGCTATGGCGAACAGTGGCTAGGCGAGTGTGACAATTTCTCAAGGCTTGAAATAATAATAATAATATAATAATAATAATAATAAAATAATATGAGGCCAGAAAAACAATTATTATGATTATAAAAGTGATGTAATTTTAGTATATAACGATGTATTAAAAAGAATATCAAATGAAAATAATTATAATATGAAAATATCCCACAATAATAATAACATCAACAAATAATGCGATGATTTTGAATAATGCTACAGAAATAATATAATAAAATAATAATATAATAATAATAATTAAATACAATTGAAAAAAACAACAAACAATAAAACAAACAAACAATCAGTACGCGACGTGATTGTTAATCAAAGCATTCGTTTTGTTTCTAAGAAAGAACACCTGCTGAAATAAGAAGAGGGTGGGGGGTTGTCGTCGTCGGTGGGGGGGGACGTGAAGGGGGAAAGGGGGTGGGGGTGTTTTGGTTTTTATATCAATTATCGACTGCATATAGGCATGGAGGCTTGCAAATCGAAAATGAACATGGATATGATCATAGGCAGGAAGCTAAAAATAGGTACAAACACACACCACACATAAACACACACCTCTTTTATTCTCTTTCTCTCCTCTCCTCTATCTCTCCTCTCTCTCTCTTTCTCACTCTCTCTCTCTCTTCTGTCTCTGTCTCACATTGCCTCTTCCTCTTTCTCTATTTTTCTCTCCTTTCTCCTCTCTCTTTTTCTCTCTTCATTTCTCTCTTCTTTTTCGCTTCTTTCTCTTCTTTCTTTCGCCCATTTTCTCTCTCTCTCTCTCTTTCTCTCTTTCTTATATATCTATATATATATATATATATATATATATATATATATATAGTTCTCTCTTTTTCTACCTCTCTTTCTTTCCTCGCGTTTTTCTTCTATTTTCTTTCTCTTTCTTTCTCTCCAATTTTCTACCTCTCGCCTCCCTCTCTCTCTCCCCCTCTCTTCTCTCTCTGCTCTATCTTTCTATCTATCTCTCTCTCAGTTCTCTCTTTTTCTACTCTTTTTCCTTTCTCCGTTTTTTCTCTCTAGTTTTTTTTTCTTTCTTTCTTTTCTCTAATTTTCTACCTCTCTCTCTCACACTCGTCTCTCTCTCTCCCTCTCCACACACATACACACACACACCACACTAGTATACGTACAAAGGAGCCTATCTTTAATTTGGCATATATATATATGAAAGCTACTGCGCCAAAGACGCGAGTATTGAATTGAGAATAAGTAAATATTTTAATGTTTATGATAGATAGGGGAGTGTCCATGAAGAAGAAAGAAAGAAAGAAAAGAAGAAGAACAGAAAGTGAAGAGAAAAGAAAAAATGTAAGATATTAGAGTAGAAATGCTTAAAACTAAGGGCCGGTTTAGCTCAGTGGTAGAGGCGTTTCAGCTTTGAATCACAAGGTTCTTCGTTCGATACCGGCCCTCGCCAACTCAGCGTATGAGTAGACAGGGATATGTGCGGTAAAGTGAGGGGTGGTGCTAGTTTTGTGGCGCTCACTCAGATGCTCAAATAATCTATAGCGCTAGTGAAGAGGGGAATAGACTCTCGCTGACATTAGGCCACCCGACGACTTTACTCGTTACTTTTTATTAATGATAGAAATACTTGAAACCCTAGAACGTGTACAAGCCGATGAGTATTCAGACTAATGAAAAGGGTGTGATGAAAAATTTTGACTTGTACTGTAACGTTAGAAATATAATTATGCTAAAAATCAAACATTTACATGAATCAATTTCGGTGTTTAAATAACCTTAAGGTGTTGGATATGCCGTTTAAACCAACAAACAAAATACTAAAAACAAATTTTTGGCACTAACAACCCATATGAAATTGATGGTGCCGTTAAATAAATAATTTAAAAGAATATTGAAAATAGCAATTCTAATGCTCGCGGCACAAATTCACCCCTGGTTAGAGTCGCAGGAGAGTGACTCGTCGTCCCAGTTAAATCTGGACGAAGCCAGAGTTTCACATAGCGCTAATACCTTGGGAAAGCTACTGCATCCAACTATTTCTCTCTCCAGAAATGGGTAGTATAAGGGCAGACTGGGCTGCTTTAACATTGGTTGACAACCGTCTAGGAGAAAGAAACACTCTGTTATTAACCTGATGCACACTAGAAATACTAGCCTACTTAGTGATCTTTTTAAATTTAAAACAAATAGTAGATAATAGTAGGGCAGCTGGGCCTCTTAACAATTGGTTAAGACCAAGCTGTCTAGGAGAAGAAAAATCTGGATTAAAGCTGTTCACTACTTAGAATATACTCAAGCTATTTAGTGATGTTATTTAAATTTTTAAAAAATAGTAGGTAAGTAGTAGGATGACTGGGCTTTTTAACCTGGTTAGGCAACCAGTGTTAGGAGAAGAAAAACTCTGAATAAACCTGATCACTATGAATATACTCAGGCCTATTTAGTGATCCATTTCAAATTTAAAAAAAAAATAAACTGCTGTAAGCGGGTCAAGCATCATAAATTCTAGGATATCATTGTTATTTAACATTAGTCTGTTGTTGTTGTTGTTGTTTGTTGTTGTTTGAATGTATTTGTGGTAATGAATGTCGCCAACTCGAGTTCTAAATTTGGCCAGGATTCTGTGTCTTTTCCCAGTTGCACCTGCAATTTTGATTGGGCAAAGTTTAAAATGGTAATTACTTTTAATGTATTTGCGTGTGTGCACGTGTGGTGCGTATGTGTGTTGTGTGTTGTGTGTGTGT
Source organism: Doryteuthis pealeii (assembly GCA_023376005.1). Classification (NCBI taxonomy): domain Eukaryota; kingdom Metazoa; phylum Mollusca; class Cephalopoda; order Myopsida; family Loliginidae; genus Doryteuthis; species Doryteuthis pealeii. Next base: position 81,244,465 of record CM042168.1, read on the forward strand.
GTATACGTGTGTGTGTGTGTATCCGTGTGTGTATGTGTTGTGTTGTGGTGTGGTGTGTCTGTTGTGCTGTGTGCCTGTGTGTGTGTGTGCATGTTGTGCGTGTATGTGTGTATGTTTAGTGTGTGCATGCGCGGTAAAAGCATGGGGAATAAAGAGAGCCAACAATAGAAAAAGAAAAGTAATGAGCAAGCGGTAAGGAATGAAAAGTTTGAAATTGGCGGGGAGAAGGAAAATAAATGGGGAGGGGAATGAAACGGAAAATAACAAGTATGGATAATGGTAGGAAGGTAGAAGATGAAGAAGAAGAATGAAGAAAGACGTAAACGAGAAAAGATTGAATTCGAAAAGAAGGAAAATGAAAGAAAAATGAAAGAAAAGGCAAGAAGGATAAAATTGAGGGAATTTTCAAAAAAGACAAGAAGAGAAAGTATAACAAAGAAAGATGAAAGAAAGAAAAACAGAAAGAATGAGAAAAAAAGGAAACTGAAGAAGCGACAGTGAGAATAAAAATGGAGAAAAGAAAAAGAAAGAAAAAGAAACAATATTAGAGGGGGGGGGGGGGGGGGGGGGGGGGGGGGGGGGGGGGGGGGGGGGGGGGGGGGGGGTTTAGAGTGGTAGGGGGGGGGGGGGGGGGGGGGGGGGGGGGGGATTCGATGCGAAGGAAATAGAAGAACAAGAAGAAAGTGAAAGAAACTAAACGTGAAAGAAGAAGGGAATAGAAGAAAAATGAAAGAAAAAGAGAAAGACGAAAAGAAAGTAGAGACTGAAAAGAGAGAAGAAAAAAGAAAGAAAACAAGGAAGATAGAAAGAAGAACAAAAGAGATAGTAAATAGAAGAAATCAGTAAAGAGGAAAGAAAACGAATAAGTCAAAACAAAAAAAAAAGGAGAAAGTAAAAAGCAGGAACCAATGAAGAAACACTGAAGATAAGAATAATAAAGGAAAGAGAAATAAAAAAATTGTTAGAAGAAAGAAAAGTGACGAATTAAGTAAGAAGGAGGAAAGAAGACAGAAAGAAAAAGAAAGAAGAGAGAAGAAATGAAGAGAGAGAAAAGGAGAAGACAGAAAGAAGAAAGACAGAAATAAGAAAAGATATGAAGTAAGAAGGGAGAAGTGGGAAGTAAGAAAGAAAGAAAGGGACAGAAAAGGGAAGTAAGAGATAGAGAAAAAGAAGAAAAAAAGGAAAGAAAGAAGAAAGAAGAAAGAAATGAGTAAGGGAGAGAAAAAGAAGAAAGAAAGATAGAAGAAAGAAAGAAATGAAGTTAAGGAGGGAGAAAAAGAAGAAGAAAGAAAGATGAAAGAAAGAAAGAGAAAGAAATGAAGTAAGAGGAAAGAAGAACGAAAGAAAGAAAGCAGAAAGAAAAAG
>CM042168.1:81245929-81248429 GCA_023376005.1 Doryteuthis pealeii
GGGAGAGAGTGAATTGAAGCCCAACTAAGAGGTTTTTTTTTCTTTTGTGCTGACTCAGTTAGCTGTTGTCTTGAGTTTTTTTTCGTAGCCGAGGTTGTTAGATAAGGACAGGGCGGGAATATTTATTTAGATAAAAGCAATGGCCGTGTGAACGAAAGAGAGGTTCAGTCTAGATGCGAGTCTTATAAATTTACGGGTATGTCTATAGGCATACTTGTATTTGTTGATAGATATAAACAGAAACAGATATAGAAGAAGATAGAGAAAATGACAGAGAAGTATACATATACCTATACATATATACACAAACATATAAATATACATATACATATTTACACAAACAATCTCAAACGCACATATGTGTGAGTGTGTGTGTGTGTGTGTGTGTGTGTGTGTAGTGGCATGTGTGTGTGTGTAGTGGCATGTGTGTTTAATCAAAGAGATGTATAGTAATAGGGTAAGATGCTCACACAATCTGACTGACAAATATATGCATTTGTATATTGTTATTGGTACATATACAAATTAAGATATATAAAATAATCTAATATCTATCTATCTATCTATCTATATATATATATATATATATATATATAATATATATATATATAATACATATTTTTTGTATATATTTATTTCTATGGAAATTAATCTGCTACCATATTGTTTTCATGCTCCTTAAACCTGCTAGTCTAAGCTGAGCAATCTTCGGGCAGCGAAAGATTTTGAAAATGTGACAAATATGGTGAAAATGATTGTGCGTTTGACACAACACACACACACACACACACACACACACACACACATAATATATATATATAATATATATATATATATTATATATATATAATATATATATATGAGGACCTAAATGTGTCAGACACTATCTACCTAGGTTTCACCCGAATGGTTCATATCCTTATGAACCATTCGGCTGACAAAAAAAGGTAGATAGTATCTAACACATTTAGGTCCTTATATATATTTACCAACTCCTCCGCACGAGCAGGATGTGACACAAGGTCAATTTTTTAAGCGGAGGTTAACAGGTTTGAATTCAGAGTTTTCTTTCTCCTAGACCGGTTGCCTAACCAAGGTTAACGAGCCCAGTCTACCCCTGCTATTTATCCATAGCTGGAGAGAGAGAAGGATTCATACCTTTCCTAAGTGTATTAGCGCTAAGTGAAATGCAATTACCACATCCAGGATTTGAACTCGGGACGACGAGTGCATTACCATGACTTTAACCATTACATCAAGCGCTTCCATTTTGGTCCTTATAATTTCGCTCTACTTAGCGCATTGAGCACTTTTAACATATATCACTTAGAACACTTCTTCGGTGTTCTTTTCACTTGGCTACTACATTACGATACAATTTTCAGAAAGTACGGATGTGTTGATCTTTTCTTTTTAAAAACATTTTTCCCCAGATATCAGTTTGTAATTTTTATTTTATTTTGCAACCGAGTTATCTGCGGGTTTATTCACACCGGTTGAGTGTATATATGGCATATTTAATTCAGTAAAAGAATTGAATTAAAACAAGAAAATCACGGTTATGTGTATGGGTTGTGTTAAAAAAGTGCCGAGACCGAAGGTGAAATTACAGAGACTGATTTGAATATATCTTTTACTGATAAATAAATATTTAGGTACATATAAAAAATCATAAGAATATGAATATTGATCAAATTTTTCTAATTGATATATGTAAATATACTTATATATACATATATTTAAATGTGCATGAAACCAAATGGTAGCAGATAAATTTTCATGCAATCAAATATATACCAAAATAATATTATATATATATATATATATATAAACAAATAAATATATATAATATATGTATAATATATATATATAAATAATATATATATATATATATAATTATATATATATATATATATATATATAGAGAAGAGAGAGAGAGAGAGAGAGATTAGATAATAGATAGATAGATAGATAGGTAGAAAGATATAACGTTTGAATCACCCGTTACAGTACTATGAAAATAAAACTCTGTAGGCAAATATAATGTGATAGAAACTGGTGTTTGGGCCGTGAAACTCCGAGTCACGAGTTGTCTTTTATAGCTTAAAATACTTTATTAGAGAAATATTGCATTTAAATCTTTCATTGAATTAAGCGGCTATGAATAATTAACGCACTCTCTCTCTCTCTCTTTCTCTCTCTCTCTCTCTCTCTCTCTCTCTCTCTCTCTCTCTTTGTCTCTCACACACACACACACACACACACACGCATACAAGGAGTATTTATGTATCATAAGTATATATATATATATATATATATATATATATATATATATATATATATATATTAATATGAGAAGTAAACAAACAAACAATGTGTTTGATATGGCCTTAGCCGACAATTTTTGGGAGAATATGTGCTTAATTGAAGTCATACCGAATTTTGAAAATTAATTATTTGATAATTCGGGTTCAAATGTAAGGCTAAACAAATCGAGAAA
>CM042168.1:81255929-81265080 GCA_023376005.1 Doryteuthis pealeii
AATATTTAAAAATACTTTTTTAGAGTTTATTTTCGTTAAGTTGGTAAATCATTCTATGAAAAGTAATGAATAATAAAAATACTTTTAAAACAATAATTTTTAAAAACTTTACAATATTTTAGAGGTTAAATCAATGAATGAAACATATACAAATAATAAAATAAGTTATGGGCACTGTGAAATTGATTAATATATGTTGATTGGGATAGATAGATAAATAGAAGGATATGAATTCGCTGATATATATATATATATATATATATATTATATATATATATATATATATATATATATATATATATATATATATGTATGTATGTATATATATATATATATATATATTATAATATATTAATGATAAAACATACTTAACAATGCTCCAAGCAAATTACCAATTACTTTTATATTTATATATATATATATATATATATATATATATATATATATATATATATATATACGGGGCCGGTTTGGCTCAGTCGGTAGAGCAATCGTATCGGAATTGGTGCTTCAAAGGAGTCTAATAATAGATGAGAAAAAACTTTCTATCAGGGACCCCACTCTCAAAAAGTGTTTTAACACTTTTGAGAGGAGTCCCTTGGAAAGGATCTTTCATTTATCCCCCTCATTTCATTCATTTTTATTTCATCAATTCTACCATTAATTTCTAACTCTCTCTCTCTCTCTCTCTCTCTCTCTATATATATATATATATATATATATATATATATATATATATATATATATATATATGGTATGTCAAAAAACTATCGAGATTTTTGGTACTTTTTGACACACCTTGTATCCTGAAAAATTAACGTTTCATTTCTATATCTGTAAATACAGCTTTAAAATCTGTACTTTTTGACACACCTTGTATTCTGAAAAAAAAAATAACGTTATATTTATTCTTCCTTTTCTATCACGGTAAATACAGCTTCAATCTCGATACCTTTTTGAAACACCTTGTATATATATAGAGAGAGAGACAGACAGACAGACAGACAGACAGACAGAGAGAGGGAGAGAGGGGGAGAGGGAAAGAGTGTGAGGCCGTGGGAAGGGGAAGTGAGTTTACAACTTTTTGCTTGACTAAAAGTCAAAATGAATTAATAAATAAAGGAATAAAAAGAGAGAAAGAAAGAAGGAAGAAAGGAAGGAATAAAAAGGAAGAAAGAAAGGAAAGAAGGAAGAAAGAATCAAATAAAAAAGACATTCATAAGAAAAGAAAAGAAGGAGAAAAAGAGAGAGAAAGAAAGAAAATAAATCCAATTAAAAGGAAAATTAATAGAAAAAGATAGAAAAATATATTGAAAAAGGAAAGAAAGAAAGAAAAAAGCTGAATCAAATAAAAAAAGAAAAAAGAATGAAAGAATGAAAGATATTGAAGAAAAAGAAAATAAGTACGAAAAAAAGAATAAAAAAGAGAACGAAAGAAGAAAAGCAAAGCAAAGAAAGAAAGAAAGAACGAATATGAATGAAATTAGACTGAAAAATTAATAGAAGAGAAAAAGAAAAGAAAAAGAGAAATTGAAAAGAAAGAAAAAATAAATGAATGAAAGAAAGAAAAAAAAGAAGAAGAAATTTTAATAATGAAATCTTGTCATTTGATTTTTCAACAATTTCTCTGCCAAAATTTTAATGATTCCGATCCGAATATTATAAGGTCTAATGACCTTAAAATATAATAATAATTAATAGGAACTAATTAAAAGGGTTCACCGTTTGCCTTTTTGGGAGTCAAATGTGGCTGGGGTGCACCATCTGTTGAAACCGGCGTTTTGCTCCCGCTCAAAAACACACAAGCAGATTGAAATAGAATAAACGGGTTGCAGGGGTGAAGCGCTGGGGTGGTCGTGGTGGGGTGATTTACAAATGTTTTCACTGCATTTGGCTTTCTCTGATTTGAATTCTCTCTCTCTCTCTCTCTCTCTCTCTCTCTCTCTCTCTCTCTCTCTCTCTCTCTCTCTCTCTCTCTCTCCTGCTATATATCCCCCTTTCTTATTGTTGTCTACTCTCTCTCCCCTCTCTCTCTCTCTATATATCCCCTTTCTTATTGTTTGTCTACTCTCTCTCCCCTCCGTTCTGCTATCTATATCACTTTCTCTCTCTCTCTCTTCCCCCTATCTCTATCTCTCTCTTTCTCTGTCTCTTTATCTATCTATCTATCTATCTATCTATCTATCTCAGTAACTTTTTCTCTCTCTCCCCTGCCTGCTATATATCTTCCTTTCTTATTGTTTGTCTATTCTCTCCCCCCTTCCCCCTCTCTCTCTCCCCCTCTCTCTAACGTTCTCCTGCTATCTATATCCCTTTCTCCCCCCCTCTCTCTCTCTCTATCTATCTATCTATCTATCTCTATCGCTGAAACTTTCTCTCTCTTTCTATCTATCTCAGTTTCTTATTCTCTATCCACACTCTCTTCTCTTTCTCCTGTTATCTGTCTCACTTTTTATTCTCTCTCTCTCTCTCTCTCTCTCTCTCTCTCTCTCTCTCTCTCTCTCTCTCTCTCTCTCTCTCTCTCTCTCTTGTCACTTCCTTTTTGGCATTCTGGGAATTGTCTATAAAATGTTTCTTTATTTGCTTTTTGCTTTTTGCAAAATCGTGTATTTAGATTTTAGTCGGGTGCAAAAAAAGATTTATAAAATGCGATTTTTGCAAAACTTCCGCCCGGCTTTGAACCCGGAATGATGAAAGACAAATGTGGTTCGCAGACACTATCGTATTTCAAAAGATAACACTGCACCTTTTCAAAACAAAAATAATACCACCGTGTCCATCTTTGTAATGTTATTAAGTTTGAAATCATGTTTATGTTCATCACGGTTGTAAAGATGCTAACTCTGCAGTCTGAATCTATTTCACACAATTATATATATATATATATTATATATATAATATATATATATATATATATATATATATATAATTCAATTTTTAATCCAATAAACAAAAACGGTTCACGATGAATTTTCGAAAATATAAAACAAGCGTTCGTCTATAAAAGATAAGTCTCATTCCAACGGGCATGTATTGTACCAACTGAGATTAATCGAAACTCGATTAATTCAACGGATGTAACCCTGACGAATCAAAAGATGAAACTCGAGTAGGTTACTTTTATCCATTATATATATATATATATATATATATATTATATATATCTGTGTGTGTGTGTGTGTGTGTGTGTGTGTGTGTGTGTGTGTGTTGAAATGAAAAATAAAGGAAAGAAAATGTTGAATGGATAAAATAGGATTTATTTTATTTTATTTTACTGACACGTGTTTCGGCCAGGAGTTTATCCATGCATACATGTATTCTATCATTATTACTTTAGATACAAAATAAAATAACAATAATAGAAAAAAACTAGCAGAAATTTTAGTATAAAAAAAAAATAGCGACCTTGTCAGAGTAAATCCTTATTTTTTTAAATGAAATCGGTTGAAATACGGAGAATTTTCCGAGATGTTTGATATATATTATATATATAATATATATAATATATATATATATATATATATATATATATGAGGAAAAAAGTAGAATGTAGATCCAACAATATGTCATTTTATAAAATATGAAAAACACAATTTTCATTGCCGTGTCATATTTAATAAGCCGACGCTGCCAGTGTTTCGGTCTGTTTACCAAACTTCGACAGGGCCTTATATATATATATATATATATATATATATATATATATATATATATATATATATATATATTGGCACTCACATACAGTCCTCTATCGTCGTTTCACGGTGCATCAGGGTGACAAGACAAGGCTGGGATCGAAATTCGACCAATTTGTCATCAGTCAAACATCTTACAACTGCGCCAACTACACGGGCAATCATTTCATGCAAATAGTCTTATTCTCTGACCTTTGTTGTACATAGGTGACACTTAAACTCGATAAGACATGAACAGTAATGATCCTTAAACTGCCACGGTGGCCCATAACATGGTGGCAGGGTGGGGGATAATCGACTCACGTGCGCCTATGTGTGTGTCGTGAGTGCGGCATATTGAAACACGTTTATTTCAATGTACATTTTATGCTTCAAAATTGATTAAATTTGCGACTAACAAAAGATCAATATTCATAAAATAACTAGAAAGATGCAAGAATAAAAATCGATACACAAGGGTTAAACTTGCAAATCGTCGTCAAAATTAAAACGGAAAAATTTAGCTTGGGCATAGATTTTAATGAATTTAATTATTACTAAGGACACGATTTATTTTATTTTTGACTTTATAAATAGGTATATATATTATATTTACCAACCCCTCCGCACGAGCAGGATGCGACACAAGGTCAATTTCTTAAGCAGAGTTTAACAGGTTTGAATTCAGAGTTTTCCTTCTCCTAAACTGGTTACCTAGCCATGGTTAAAGAGTCTAGTATGCAATGCTATTTACCCATAGCTGGATGGAGAATTGGATTCATACCTTTCCCAAGAGTATTAGCGCTATGTGAAATGCCAACAGCTCCGTCCAGGAATTGAACTCGCGTTGACGAGTCCATTTCCTACGACTCTAAACATTAGACCACGCGCTTAAAATAGGTATATAAGAAAATGTGAACAGAATCGTCATTTTTATTATTTTCCTCTCGGCAATCAAAGATGGATGACATGTTCTTGTTGCTTTCTTGTTGAAGTTGACAAGGGAGACAACTGTAATTGACTAATTTCAGTGTTGCTTATTAAATGAAATTATTTTATATTTAAATGCAAGTTTAACCTACACAAGCACTTGACCAGTGAAACGGTGAGAAGCAATAATTAACTGGTCCATCTAGATAAGACGTGTTTATAATCACGTGATCTACCGCTAGATTGGTTCGGCGCGATTGATTTGAAATATTCACAGTCAGGTAATAATTCTGGAACACTAATCACCTTTGCCACCGGTGTTACAGACATTTGTCTTTCAATTATCAACTGCCAAATCAAACCGGTTGGATGGTTGGATGGTTTGGTTGAATGGTTGGTTTTTAGGACATATGTCAATCCTTGTAATAGAAGTGACAGTGACTTCCTGGGAGCTAAACGCGTTCGCTGTCTCGCGTGTCAATCTACTCTCTGAGAGCCGTTCGCCAAACTGCCATTTTTATGCTGCAGACTTATGGCAGCCACACATTTAAAAAAAAAAACAGTGGACGTGGGTGGACAGTTCTCCTACAGGCTTCGCATGCGTGACATCGAAGGACTTGACACCCTGTTATAGTCTTTACTTCTTGTGTGTACTGAAGGTTTTGTGTGTTGGTATGAATTTACGAGATTATCGTAACAGCTTCATTTTTTTTAGTAAACTGTACAGTTACAAACTATTTCGGCTGACATGGACGGCCGGTTCGACTTAAAAATCCTTCCCGAGTTTGACGTGGCGTGGGGGAATGGCTCGAAATGGTGGAATTGGTGTGTGACGTATCAGGGGTGAAGCGGCTTGATTAGGTCATCCCTCTTAACCGGGGAGCGTTCGCAGTTTACCAGCAACTATCCAAGGGCGAGAAATCGGACGCGGCTCGAATCAATTTGCCGCTGATAAATTTACGGCATATGAACAATTTTTAGTAAACCGTACAGTTACAATCCTCAGTATTATTTGGACTATTATCCTTATCTGTATTATTATATGCACAACGGGTGATGTGTCCCCCGGCTTTTCTGTTGTTTCTTGTCGAACTTTGGAACCTTCTCTTCGAACTCAGGAACTCGGGAGCATTCATGTCGTAATCGGAAGCCTTCACGGAACTTCGAACCGAACCCTTTATTCAATCCACGAGGGTAGACTGTTCACATTTCGTTAACCATGACCGAGTACAAGTTCTAAACTATTTTAAGTATTCTATTTTAACACCACTTCTGGTCAGGATTGAACCCGCAACCTAGAGATGATTGTCACTTAGAACTGTATAAACTCAACCATTATATCCATTGCGCCATGTGTCCAAAAAATCAAACATTTTAGTTTTATCCATTTTTTGGGGTTGAATACCCAAAAGAATGAATAAAATAATCAGTTTTAAACTCATTTTTGGATTTATTTAACTGATAGATGTAACTAAAAGGTTCTAACACTATATATCAGCGTGGGAAATGGACTCGTCGACCCGAGTTCAAATCCTGGACGTGGTAATTGCATTTCACTTAGCGCTAATACCCTTGGGAAAAGTATGAATCCTACTCTCCCTCCAGCTATGGGCAAATAGTAGGACAGACTGGGCTCTTTAACCTTGGTTAGGCAACCGGTCTAGGAGAAGGAAAACTCTGAATTCAAACCTGTTAAACTCCGCTTAAGAAATTGACCTTGTGTCGCATCCTGCTCGCGCGGAGGGGTTGGTAAATATATATATCAGCGTGGACCTGGGAGTAATGGCATCAAATGCTACTCCACACTCCCCAGAGCTTCATAAGTGTCATCTCACCACTAGTTGCAGTTTACCGTCATACCCCGGACACTAAAACCCTCAGCCACCGCATTGTAACATGTATATGATAAAATGGATTGAAATGTGCCCTAAGGGCAATAGGGTTGGAACAATCATATAGGTGCTAGGGCTTGACATGACCAGCTGATTATCCATTCCGTTATAACAATTTCTTTGGATATCACTAAACATCATGGATCTAAATCATAACACCACTTATTAATTTTACTTTAGTAAATTATTTTCTAAATTACATTCTAATCAAAATCCATTAACTTCAAAAGTTCATTTCAATATTAGTTATCATACTTTCTGAGACGGACACCAGTGACTGACTACATCTATCTATACATATATAAAGGGCAGTTGTGTGTATATGTATGTCCGGAGGAAACTTCGAAAATAAAACAATTAGCGACAAAGTAAATATATATACACATTAAATATCGCCAGACCTTTGGTTTTTGAGCAAAAATAATAGATTTGATTTATATTCGTGAAAATAATTTAAAAAATAAAATTTAAATGATAGCAGCATGGATTTTTTTTTCATTTAATATTTTAGATAGTAGACATTAACATTTCTTTTCAGAGTAGCTGGATCAATGCAAGGTCTATTTTTTTTTACATAGGGATTTAAATGGGGCATCCTACGAGGATTCAACTCATGATTCAGTAATAATGGATCTGTGGGACTAACTTTAAAAGATTCCCCTCTACCCAGGCTACGCCGGGTAGCCGTTGCTAGTACCATATAGATCTTAAAATAACACACAATAGGTCTTGACGAGGTCGGTAAGTTAACTATATTTCTTTAGAATTAATCCATTCGAATTAGTAATTGTATCACTCACTCATGCTTTAAAAAACAGTACATTTATTTTTAAATTTGACATCAAATACGTGAAGCATACGCAGAACCTTTAACATTTACCACACACACACACACACACACACACACACACACACATATATATATATATATATATATATATATATAATATATATAGTAAAGATTAGAGGAGAAATGAGGACAAAGGAACAAAACTCAGACAAGTATATGTAGGAGATATATATTTGCCGTTCATTGAGCTCAGCTTCATCAGTCGTTTATTTGATCATCAAAGCATCATACATGTGTTTTATAGAAGAGAAAATGGATGGGCAAACACATCTATAAAACACATGTATGATGCATGAATGATCAAATAAACGGCTGATGAAGCCGAGCTCAATGCAGGACGAAATATATCTCCTACATATACTTGTCTGAGTTTTGTTCCTTTGTCCTCATTTCTCCCTCTAATCCTTATTACATTCTGTCGGATTTAATCCAATTCCCCATCATCATCATATATATATAAATATATATATATATATATGTGTGTGTGTGTGTGTGTGTGTGTATGTGTGTGTGTGGTTGGGGCTTGTTACCGGTGACATTGAAGATTTTACTAGTACACGAATCGATTAGCCGCAGATCCTGATTTCAAAATGATCTTTCAGCTGAGAAGCTACGGCAATCACTTTTAAGATTTAATATTGATCTATATTTATTGATTATAATGAGATACTTCAAAAAACCATCGCTCCCACCCCACGCACCTTTTTCTCCCCTACACCACAACCCCCCTCTCTCTCTCTCTCTCTCTCTCTCTCTCTCTCTCTCTCTCTTCTCTCTCTCGCTCTCTCTCTCGCTGAATGCGTGTGTCATTCTTTGTGTGCGTGAATGTGTTAAGAAAAAAAAGCGCGTTGTATCCTTTAACACAGGTCGCACTACCTCCCCACCTCCGCCCCCGCCGAGCTGTTCTCACAAAAAGAACCTCTACCACCCCTCTCACCTCCCCACCCCCGTCTGAAAAAGCAATTCAGATTTCCGGATTTAATTAACAGAACGCTAATTAGTCTCTTCTTTATAAATTAGAACGACAAAGTTCAAACACATAAAAGTTATAGACATGCGCAGTGGCGCACTCACTCGCATTGATATCATACCACCCCCCACCACCACCACCACCCGTCATACTCACCCACGCATGCCATTCAAAAAAAGCCAATTCTCATTGCAATGTCTATTGCCCATGACCACGTGACCATATTTTTACGATGATGAAAAATTAAAAAAAAAAGATTGTATTACCTTTTATCATGTATCGAACGCAGACCCCCAAACTGCCGGCAAATCATGTTAAAAGCACCGATAAGTTGAGCAGCGATAAACCTGTTCAATACATAGATGGGTGACAGTTTAAGCAACAGCATGTACTGTAAGCAACCTGATAATATCAAAATGACTTGATTCGGCATTAAATGGCCCAAGAGGGTTTGATATGCCGTAAAACAAGCAACCAGCATACTGATCTATGAGCTTACGGTCACGTCACGTTGTAAGCACCGGTGTCAGGTAGATCACTGAAGTTAAGCAGCGACGAACCCGTTCAATACTTAGATGGGTGACCATTTGAGCAATAACAGGTACTTAAAAAAAACGGAATATCAAAATGACCTGATTTAGCATTAAATAACCCGAGAAGAGTTTATATGCCGTAAAACTAAACAACCAACGGCACGTCAATCTTCGAGGGTTATCTTACGCCTAGAAGTTGTTGTTGAGTTTTACGGCATGTCAACCCTTGTTGGTATTTATTTTTTCATGGCTGGAGCACTTTTGTTTTAATTTCATTTTTTTGATTCTTTTCTCTCTCCGTT
>CM042168.1:81265180-81267680 GCA_023376005.1 Doryteuthis pealeii
ATCAGGGGTATATCTCATAGGTTAAAATGGCTCTGTTTAAGATCTATTCTTATCCGATTAGGGACCGCTTGCTACATAACAGAAACTTTTTAAGAAAACGACTTACATAAAAGTGAACGCGATTCCCTAACCTCTTGGTCATAAATAACCCTTAGATAGGTTTACATACCTTTAAATAAATCAATCAATTCAAACTGTCTTTTTCTTTTTGAGTGAAGTATATTCCCATTTATTATATGAGATGCCTGCGCTACACGTGTTCTATTTAATATTCTGATAATTTTTTGAGTATATTTCCACGTGCACAGTACTACACCCTGATCTTCTGCCAAATAACCCATAAATATAAAATCAAACAAACCTTCATTTTTCTCCACTTTCTAAAACTAATTCAGGGCCCAGACTGGGCGGAACGCGGTAATCCGTCAGTGCTCGAGGGCTTACTCACAAGAATCCCTCATAATCCATAAAACACATTAAAAAAAAAATGTCTCATATGAATCTATGATGTTACAAACTAAAATGTTTTAAATCTATTGAGCCTATTCTAGTAACATATAATGGAGATTTCTGTTCTGTCGTGTCTGGATCCTCCGATGTCAACAATTCCTTAGTATTTGCTAACTCAAAACTTATATCTTAATTAGCAACTTATTTATTCACACTGTTATAATGGAATTAGGTACTACAGGTATAAGATGGAAATTAAGTTGATGTATAGATATAATTAGAAAACGAAAAAAAACCCCCAAAAACAGTAAAAATAATTGAATAGAATACTATACGCAGACTTCCGTCCCGGCCTCCTGCCTTAAAAACGCTAGGTGGTGATAGCTCCAAAATAACAAATAACTCTATAATATAGTCCCAGCTGAAGCGTCAGTATATTGAAAAAATAATTTGTCGAGAAGGTATTTTTTGTGGTTTGAAGGCGTGAAAAGTAAGCCATATTTTTAAAAGGTTAAAATATTGCATTTACTTGTCGAAAAAAGACTGGACGTGGTTAAATATCGCATTAACTTTTTTGGGAAAACACGCCTTAAGCGACTGGTTGCTTTTTTCATATTTTTAAAAATGTCACTTTAAACGCTTCAATCCCAATAAAATATTGTCGATAAAAACGACTCAATCGATTAATCATTTTTCATATACAGCATCCCCGCTTCAGCTAGGGACTTCATCATAGGTGTTTTGTTTTGTTTTTTACCTATCATCCCTACTAGGGCTCGGTGACAGGGACGGACCTGTGAATAGTTACGAATATTTCTATGTAATATATAATTTAAAAACCAGAATACTTAAAGATTTTAGAGATGAAAAAATCATGCATAAGGATATTTATAGTTTTTGAACAATTTTCTTGATTTTCCAATGACTTAATAAATATTAAATGATTTCGATTTTTCGAATATGGTTACTAAAAGTTCCTCATGAAAATGCATTTGTTAATCTATATACAATAAAACATCCCGACTCACTCTACCTATCTCTCACTCCCCCCCCCCTTCTCCCCCTCTCTCCCCTATATATATATATATATATATATATATATATATACTATATATATATTATAGGGGATTAACTCCTTATATTTTTAACATAAATTAAACATAATTAAATATTAATATCACACTTATGTAAAATATATTAGATTAATCTATATTATATATATATATATATATATATATATATATATATATATATATAATACTAATAGTCCCAAATGCCTCCTCATAAAAAAACAATTTCTCAAAAAATTCCTGACGAAGTAATCGGTATCGGCTCGTAAAGTCGGTATCGGTGAGAGAGTCTATCCACTTTTCACTGTCGCTAGACAAGAAGGATTGTTTCATCTGAGCTGGAGCGCCACACCTGCCATCTACCTGACAGCCACAAACCTTGTGCCAACTCATGTTGCGAGGGCTAGTTATAATCTATACTTGGGGGAGATACTATATATATAATATTCAATACATACTATATATATAAAGTATATAATATCTGTGTGTGTGTGTATACAGCCATACGCCACTAGACTAGACATTAGATAACACCATTATGATAATCTAAAACCCTTACTATCACTACTCGATCATTAAATAAACAGATACATATATGGTTATGACAAATACCATACACTCACTATAACTAATCTACCATATATAATCATCACGTATACCACAACCAACAACAACAACCCCAACCAACACCTATCACCATAAAAAATAAATACATACTAAACCTACAGTGTTATACTACTATATATATATATATATAATTCATACACCTTACTATATAACATACTAACTTCACCTCTCCCTAAACTCATACCAACTCTATTGTCAGTCTGATTTGACCATCTACAAAACTACAAACTATCTACCTCAAGGAACACGTGCACCGAACTTCTAAAACACCTTTACACTTTCGGTTTCAAATTCCTTTTGCTTTCCTTTTCAATATTATTTAACGTACTATATATATATATGCCGCTACTACT
>CM042168.1:81287680-81290180 GCA_023376005.1 Doryteuthis pealeii
CTCTCTCTCTCTCTCTCTCTCTCTCTCTCTCTCTCTCTCTCTCTCTCGCACACACACTAACAGAGGGACGCACACACAGACAAAATATAACCTGACTCTTCCTCAAGCCAAATATTGCAACTGTATCTAAACTAGTAGTGGTAGTAGTAGTAGTGTTCGTAGTAGTAGTTGTAGTAGTTGTAGTGGTAGTAGTAGTAGTAGTGGCAGTAGCAGTAATAGCTACGAAAATTTATACACCTCGGGTATCACACTTCCTGAGAGTGACCGTTCCGTATAAGTAAAGAAATAAAACCATTCATTTTTAAAGTGTGGCCTTGAAATTAAGCTCAACACTTCCCCCGTAATAACCGTCCTTTTTTTTTTCTTTTTCTTTATCTCTTTTTTGCCAGTGATAAGGAGCCTCACCGAAAAGGTACTTTTGGATGCAATAAAAGAAGTTGGTGATGATGAAGAAAAGGAAACGGGAAGAGTGCGGGAATATGGAAATATGGCGGTGATGCTAGAGGATATTATTATTATTATTATTATTATTATTATTATTTTGTTTTTCACACCTGCCGTAGCTGGTGGTTCACTGGAGGCTGAGTGACAGCAAGTCTCCTCAGGTCTCCAGGACTCTACTGGGTATTCTAGCCGATCCCAACAATGCTGTATTTTGGATGGTCTCGATTCTAGTTCACCCAAATTCTTTACCAAAGCTTTGGGGATTGTTCCAAGGGCACCAATATTATTATTATTATTATTACTATTAATACTCTAGTTCCTTAATCTTCCGACCGTTATTATCTTGCAATACCCTTTGTTAAAAATGAGACTGTCCAAATCGTCCAAGATGAAATGAAGTTCTGATTATCTGGTGTCACTTATCCACTGAATTCTTATTTCTTACGCGTGTTGTCACCTCAGCTAAATAATGGACCATTTCATTTTTACTATAGAGACAGAAAGGGAAAGAAAAGGGCCTGCGATACAGAAAAATATATAAAAGAAAAGAAAGAAATAAAGAAAGAAAGTAGAGGAAATCTAGAGAGAAGAGAGAGAGAGAGAGAGAGAGAGAAGAGAGAGAGAGAGAGAGAGAGAGAGAGAGAGAGTTGAGCGCGCAGATGTGATAACACTAATATGTTTTAATCGAACATAATGAAAAAATGAAATGAAGGAGAGAAAGAAAGAAAGTGAGAGAGTTAAATCAAGATTATTATACATTTTACATATTGAACTATTGCAATAACTCTTAAGTAAACATATCAAACATTGTAATAATTAAATTATCATACTGTTGTATGTCCACAGATCGTGCTAGTTATTATTATTATTATTATTATTATTATTATTATTATTATCTTAGTTTTTTCCCACCTGCCGTAGCTGGTGGTTCACTGGAGGCTGAGTGACAGCAGTTTCCTCAGGTTTCCAGAATTCTTCTGAGTATTCTAGCCGACCCCAAAATGCTGTAGTGTGGATGATCTCGATTCTTCCTCTGATTTCCAGTTCACCCAAATTCTTTTCACGAGCTTTGGGGGTTATTATTATTATTATTATTATTATTATTATTATTATTGTGGTTGTTGTTGTTGTTGTGTTGTTGTTGTTGTTGCTGTTTCCGTAAAAATGATAGACAATTCTGATAATCGTTTTTGGAATGAAGAGAAACATGATACAAACGTGTCGATAATTGTGAGCATGTTGGAGAGGAAAGTGGACGAGACGAGAAAGAAGGAAAGAAAGAAAGAAAAGAAAAGAAAGAAAGAAAGAAAAGAAAGAAAGAAAGAAAGAAGAAAGAAAAGAAAGAAAGAAAGAAAGAAAGAAAGAAAGAAGAAAGAGAAGAGAAAGAAGGAAAGAAGAAGAAAGAAAGAAAGAAAGAAAGAAAGAAAAGAAGAAAGAAAGAAAGAAAGTAATATAGAGGGAAAATAATGAGGAGTATTAGGAAATGGCTGAAGAGAGAAAGAAACGAAAAAAAAAAGAAATCAAAAAACGTATATTTAGAAATATAAAAGAAGGAAAAGAATAATGTAAAAAGAAAAGGAAGACCTGACAACAAGAAAGAAAAAAAGAAAGAAAGGAGGAAAAAGAAACAAATAAAGAAGGAAAGTAGACGATTCGATGAAAAAAAAGAGAAAAAGACAGTTCTTGAGATGAATGAAAAAGAAAGAAAGAAAAAAAAGGAAAGAAAGAAGGAAGAAATGAGAAAATATCAAAAAAGAAAGGGAAGACCAAGAGAAAAAAGGCAAAGTCCCTAATTATGTTAATTAGATTTTAAAAAAACGAAAAAGAGAACGAGGGAAAAGAAAAAGTTATTTAATTCTTTTAAAAAATTGGAATAGATCACTAAGCAGGCCTGAGTCTATTCTAGTAGTGACCAGGTTTGAATTCAGAGTTTATCTTCTCCTAGACTGGTTGCTTAACCAAGGTTAAACAGTCCAGTCTGCCCTACTATTTACCCATAGCTGCAGGGAGAATAGTTGGATTCATACATTTCACAAGGGTATTAGCGCTATGTGAA
>CM042168.1:81298412-81308412 GCA_023376005.1 Doryteuthis pealeii
CCGCCGGTCTCCCCCTCCTCTCTCCGTTTGTTATGTTGATTTGCTGACAAGGTCGCATTTCGACCCAAAACCGATAGCTTGGTCTTCATCAAAGAGCCACATACGAAGAGATATCAGAATAAGAACATCACTATTACCCAAAAACGACGCATGATACTCAACCCGCTGAAAATTTTTTGAAAATGGCAATGTCCATCCTGTCAATTTAAATAACAATACACAAACAATATATAATATATCTACAATACAAGAGAACATATACTAAGATACACTCGACTCCTCCTCGAGAAAAAATAAATAATCATCACAACGACACACTACTCTCCTACCCTCTCCACCCATCATTTAAGGATCAAACGCATCTCTCCTCTCTCTTCTTCAACAGAACTAACACAACCTACAACATACCCGCTCAAACAATACATTAGACAGAAGAACAATTCACATACCTGGGTAGTAATATCTCATCCACAGAAAGCGATGTTAATACACGAATAGGGAAAGGCATGGTCGACCACAAACAAATTATCAATCATATGGAAATTCCGATCTCACTGACAAGTTAAAGCGCCAATTCAGAAATTCCAGGCTATGGTTATATCAGTACTGCTGCATGGCTGCACCACTTGGACCCTAACGAAGCGCCTTGAGAATAAGCTAGATGGGACTTGCATAGGAATGCTGCGTGCAGTCTTGAACAAATCGTTTGAAACATCACCCCACAAGAAAACAGCTGTACGACCACCTGCCACCCCTATCTCACAAACCATCCACGTGAGACGGACAAGGCATGTTGGACACAGCTGGAGAAGCAAGGACGAGCTCATAAGCACGTTCTCCTGTGGAAGTCAACACATGGACTTGCTAATGTGGGGCCGGCCCACCAAGGACCTACATTGAACAACTATGCGAGGATACTGGATGCTGCGCAGAGGACCTCCCAGGGTCAATGAATGATAGGGAAGGTTGGCGAGAGATTGTCATGGATATCCGTGCTAAATACGCGATATGATGATGATGACAAAGAAAAACAGTTAATTTCGTAATATGCCGTGACCCCCTAATATTAGGCGCAAATTTGGGTTTCAGAAAGTCACATAATGTGAGGAAATAGAGTAAACCTGTTTTCATATAAATTGAGGTGGGAGAAAAACATTTGGCAATTAGTTTTTGAAACTGATGTTGGATTTTAAAATAAATGTGTTATAAATTTGACCCTTATTTTTCCAAATAAACATATTTTTTACTACATATAATACTTTGATCGTTAAATAGCAATGGTGTAATGATTACCAAGCTAGGTATATATATATATATATATATATATATATATATATAAGGTGGCTTACCGGTGAATATGGGCACGATCGTTGGAGGTGCACAGAATACAGGGGTTAAGTCCGCGATAAAACAAATACAAAGTGCTCAATACAAAGTAGAGCTAATTTATTAAAAAAATGGATACAATAGAAACCTACTCGAGTTTCACCATATGGATCGTCAGGGTTAAATCCACTGAATTAATCGAGGTACCGGTTAATTGCAGCCGATTACACGTGTGTTCATTGAATAGGATGTTACGTTACATGTAACGTAATTTCAGTGCTCATTGAATAGGATGTTACGTTACATGTAACGTAACATCTTATTCAATGAGCACACGTGTAATCGGCTGCAATTAATCGGTACCTCGATTAATTCAGTGGATTTAACCCTGAAGATCATTATGGGGAAACTCGAGTAGGTTTCTATTGTATCTATTTCTTTAATATATATATATATATAATCCAAAAATCCGGAGAAGAAATCTTCCTTACGACATAGGAGTTTTAAAAAAAATAAAAAAACGTGTCGCAGTTTGCAGAGCTCAATGTGTACTCTTATTGTTAGAGTCACAGAGCAAATTTATAAGTAAAAATATAACAAAAGACTTAGAATTTTTGCATTATAGTCTATTTCAGGAAGCTTAGACAAAGTGTCTAACTTCCCAAATCATCAGATGCGAATGTAATTCGCATCTGATGATTTGGGCAGTTAGACACTTTATTCACAAATAAAAATTTGCTCTGTTTATAAAAATTAAGCATTGAGCTCTCATACGAAACCTGAACTCTACAACAAACTACTGTTAAAGAATAAGACGAGCCTAGAATACCCCTTGGTACCCCAGCAAAGAATATATATATATATATATATATACAAGTTTTGTTGAACTGTACAGACAATTTCCTGTCGGACAAGTTTTTTCGTTGATCCGTTCCAATTTTCGGGCCATCTTTCTGGTGTCGGGGTGTAACTGGTATAACAGTCACAAAGGTTTCAAAACGAGCGCTTTCGGCAATACAATTTGCCATCCTCAGGTAGGAAACGATGGTATGATTTCGTGTCTCGTTTTTAACGAGAACGAGTAGTAGCAAGGAATTAGAAGTGGGAGGTAATAACCATTGGTAGTAGGAGGTTATAGAAATGGTAGTGGTTCGAGCGAGCGTAGCAGTAGTGATTTTATGTGGGAGGGGCACCAGAAAGACGGCCCGAAAATTGGAACGGATCAACGAAAAACTTGTCCGACAGGAATTGTCTGTACAGTTCAACAAAACTTGTATAAAAGAAAAAATGCTGCCAAAATACACTTATTTTAATATATATATATATATTATATATTATATATATATATATATATATGAATAAGATGTAATGAAAAAACAAACGATGTTTTACAACTGAAATAGGCTCATCAGAAGAGAAAGTGTGCAAACCGTTTCGGGGCCAATTCTCTTGACGGTTTTAAAAAGCAACACTCGGCCCATCCTCAACTAATATTTTTAAAACCGTCAAGAGAATTGGCCCCGAAAACGGTTTGCACACTTTCTCTTCTGATGAGCCTTTTCAGTTGTAAACATCGTTTGTTTTTTCATTACATCTTATTCATACTGTCGGATTAATTTCCATTTTATTTTCATATTATATATATATATATATATATATATATATATATATATATGGATTTTTAATTGCCAAGGAATAAAAAAGGTCCCAAATGGAAACATTTCCATTGAGACCTAATCTGGTTTATTGGATATATATATACATATATATATATAATTTTTATCATTCATTAATAGTATATGTATATCAAATGATCCATGCAGATAGCTCCACGTATAAATATATCTCCATACCATTAATCGTAATGCGCGTATATAAATATTATAAGATCATTTGAATATATAATTACAAATATACAGATATATATATATATATATATATATATATATATATATATATATATATAATATATATATATGAATTCTTTATTTAATATACCTACCTTAAGAAAGGGTATTCTTTCATTCTTTACCTCCAATTAATCCTTGGACCAAAACTGATTGAATTAAAATGTTCTTGAAATAAATGAAAATCCGCTCGAAAATCCCATGAATAACTTTGAGGTGTCTTTTCTTTCGCTCTCTCTTTCTCTTATCAATGAAGTTAATCTTAATTCAAGTGAATTTCTGCCAACGCGCGGTTCGGTATTAGCGACAGACATTCGCAATTCTTTTTCTTTTTTGTCATTTGTCGCAAATAAAAGGTTTATAAATATTCATAAAAATTTGGTATTTCGGTAATCACAATTTAATAAGAAAATCCAACATTTTGCGCTCTTTGAAGACTTTCTTTCTTTCTTTCTTTCTTCTTCTTCTTCTTCTTCTTCTTCTTCTTCTTCTTCTTCTTCTCTTCTTCTTTGACTAACCTCTCCTCCTCTTCTTCCTCTTCTTCTCTTCTTCTTCTTCTTCTTTCTTTCTCTTCTTCTTCTTCTTCTTCTTCTTCTTCTTCTTCTTTCTTCCCACTTCTTCTTCTTCTTCTTCTTCTTCTTCTTCTTCTTCTTCTTCTTCCTTCTTCTTCTTCTTCTTCTTCTTCTTCTTCTTCTTCTTCTTCTTCTTCTTCTTCTTCTTCTTCTTCTTCTTCTTCTTCTTCTTCTTCTTCTTCTTCTTCTTCTTCTTCTTTCTTCTTCTTCTCTTCTTCTTCTTCTTCTTTCCACTCTCTCTTCTTCTTCTTCCTTTGACTAACCTCTTCCTCCTCTTCCTCTTTTCTTCTTCTTCTTCTTCTTCTTCCCAACCCCTTCTTCTTCTTCTTCTTCTTCTTCTTCTTCTTCTTCCCAACCCCCTTCTTCCTTCTTTTCTCTTCTTCTTCTTCTTTTCTTCTTCTCTTCTTCTCAACTCTCTTCTTCTTCTTCTTCTTCTCTTTGACTAACCTCTTCCTCCTCTTCCTCCTTCTTCTTCTTCTTCTTCTTCTTCTTCTTCTTCTTCTTCTTCTTCTTCTTCTTCTTCTTCTCTTCTTCTTCTCTTCCAACTCTCTTCTTCTTCTTCTTCTCAACTCTCTTCTTCTTCTTCTTCTTCTTCTTCTTCTTCTTCTTCTTCTTCTTCTTCCCAGCCCCCTTCTTCTTCTTCTTCTTCTTGAATATTATCTTTTTAATAACGTCTCTGTAATTAACCCATCACAATGTTGCCTGTCTTTGGTATATGACACTAAACTGCATCTGACGATGAGTTTTCAGTTCTTCTGTTCTAGTGAGTGAAGAATTATTTCTTCCTGGCTTAGCTCAGTCGGTAGTACATTCGCCTTGGAACTACAGAGTCGATACCAGCCATTACCAACTCAACGCATGAATTTCGGCCTAAGATCATTGTCATATATATATATATATATATATATATATATATATATATATATATATATATATAATCATCATCATGTCGCGCAATTTGCACGGATATCCATGACGGTCTCTCGCCAACCCTCCCTATCACTCATCGACTCTGGGAGCTCCTCCGCGCAGCACCCAGTATCTTTACATAGTTGGTCAATGTAGGTCCTGGCTGGGCGGCCCACGTTAGCATGTCCATGTGTTGGCCTCCACAGTAATACGTCGCTTACGAAATCATCCCTACTTCTCCAGCAGTGCCCCGCATGCCTAGCCCTCCTTACTCGTATGGTTTGTGATATGGGAGGCAGGCGGTCATACAGCTGCTTCTTGGTTGGGTGCTGTTTCCACGACTTATTCAGGACTGCTCATAGCATTCTTGTGCAGCTCCCATCTAGCTTATTCTCAAGGCGCTTCGTTAGGGTCCAGGTGGTACAGCCATACAGTAGTACCGATATGACCACAGCCTATATATATATATATATATATAATATATATATATATATATATATATATATACACAACCTTCAGGTTTGTTTCGCTGTTGTTTATCGCAAAAGATTTATACACACATGCGCAACCACACACCTAAAAAATGCACAATGCTTTCTTTTCGATACACACACACTTACACAGTCCCATACTCACAACGTAAAAGAGAATATTTGACGTCATATTTCAAACCGTCTCCTTTTTTCAAACTTCAAATTTTAAACATTCTGACAAACAAGGACTACCACTCGCTTTTCTCATTATTCTGTGATAAAAATTTCTCATTACCTTCCATATACCAATAGATGCCCTGAAGATGATCTAATTAATAGATCGAAACACTGCAGCGTCGGCCAATAAACTCACCGCTTAACTCATTTAAACCTGTGCTTTTTCAATTCTTTCTTAATATACTACATATATATATCTGTGTGTGTGTGTGTGTGTGTGTGTGTGTTTGTGTGTGTGCTCTAAATCACGTTTTTCTGGGTCGTTAGATAGGTTTAAAAAATAAACCATCAACGTCATTTTGCATCAGCTAGTGTCAGAAACAAAACGATATTTTAGACAATAATAAACAGTCTTGATAATGCTTCAGAAAAGGAACGAAAGTACTTGGTTTAATAATGATAACTCTTTCGGACAACTCATTAACGCCTTTCAAAATGATAACATAAAAAAATTGTTAGAAAATTTGAAAGTAAAAACAAAAAAATTCAAAGCAATAAGGATTCCCTTATCTTAAACCAAATTTGTTTGAATATATATATATATATATATATATATATATATATATATATATATATATATATATATATTACATGGTAATTTCTGTGATCCTGGGTTTCATGAATTGCAAAAGTACCCCGTCCATGACCGGACTAAAAAGATTTTAACACCAGAAAATTGGCGCTTGAATTGTTGATACCTAATAAAAATACATATGAGTATCATTTGCCTTTCTACGACCATATGCTTAGAAGTTCAAAGCCTATACCGACAAGTGTGTGGGAGGGGTTTTTCAAATTTATTTTAGAACTGTCTTTTTTTTATAACAGTTACAAACTATGTTAACGCTACTTCAAAGCTCAAATTGTGCCGATGGGAGATGGGGTGTGTGGGTGTGTAAGCTTAACGTTAGTTTTTGTTATTTTTAGTAATGAACATTCGTATGTTTTTTTCATACAGCGACTGGGTCTTCTGTCTGGGAAGTTCAAAACTAAACTCATGTCAACGTCAGTAGGGTGGGAGTGGAGTGTGTGCATACTGTATTTTTAAAACATTTTTGGTTAATTATTGAATTATATCGCTTAATTATTACAAATAAACCCCAAATTGTGTGTGTTTCTTAGTTATAAGCTTATTAAGTAGTATGTGAGATTTCAAAACTGAATGACCTCTCTTTTGTGAGTTATTAGTCGACACGTACATACCATAACTTTCTAAAATATATATATATAGATAGATGACAGCTTTGTCACTGATATTGAACACTCACGTAATAATACCGGGAAAAAGTTGGTACATCACTAACTCACAAATTGAGCTAGTGAAAACCATATATTATTGATATACATATATATTATTATATTTTATTCATTGATCTGTTGCGCGATATAAGACTGGGGTTCACTCTAACCCTATCTATTTCTTTCCTGCTTCCACACCATCAGGAATTGAACAGGGTGAAACGTATATTAACAATGAAACTATGCGAAAGCCTTTATTTTTTTTGGTTCTTCCTTTTGTTTTTAGTTAAAATTCGAAAGAACTCATAACAAATAAATAACACCATTTAACCTAATCTACAATTAGAAGAAAAAAAGTGCGAGAGAGGATGATGGCGACTATAAACAAACAAATAGCACTTACGAGCAATCTTGATTAAAATTCACAAATAACAAGTCACAGAGTTGGTCTCCGCTATGCGTCGTTGCTAGATTCATTAGGCCAGTGATGTCGTTGGCCAGCGTACCAACGTAATCCGTGGTGACAGTCAGTAATGAAAAGATGACATATATATATATTTACCAACCCCTCCGCACGAGCAGGATACGACACAAGGTCAATTTCTTAAGCGGAGTTCAACAGGTTTTGAATTCAGAGTTTTCCTTCTCCTAGACTGGTTACCTAGCCATGGTTAAAGAGTCCAATCTGCCCTGCTATTTACCCATAGCTGGAGGGAGAGTAGGATTCATACCTTTCCCAAGGGTATTAGCGCTAAGTGAAATGCAATTACCATGTCCAGGATTTGAACTCGGGGTGACGAGTCCATTTCCCATGACTTTAACCATTACACCACCATGATATATAAACTAACGAAGCATCTTTGTCAGAGCTTATATTGTTACATAATCTATGCATAGATTTTGAACTTCCCAGACAGACGACCCCGTCGCTGTATGAAAAAAACATACGAATGTTCATTTCTAAAAAAAACAAAAACTAACGTTAAGCTGACACAACCACCCACCCTATCTCCCATAGGCACAATTCGAGCTTTGAAGTAGCGTTAACACAGTTCGTAACTGTAATATGAAAAGACAGTTCTAAAATAAATTTGAAAAAACCCTCCCATCCACTCGTCGGTATAGGCTTTGAACTTCTAAGAACATGGTCATAGAAAGGCAAATGATACTCATATGTATTTTTATTAGGTAACAACAATTCAAGAGCCAATTTTTCTGGTGTTAAAATCTTTTAGTCCGGTCATGGACCGGGTACTTTGCTAGTGTATATATATATATATATATATATATATATATATATATATATATATATATATATGCATGTCAACCCCTTGTATTTCTGAAGGGATGGCCCTTTCATATCACGGGCGGGACTTTCCATGGAATATTACAGAAAGCCTGCGAAATACGTGAAGTCACGTGGGAACTGGTTGGGTCTTTAGTTTCAGCTTGGACGTCAGGCAGATAAGGCCTTAGCTGAGGCTCACTGCACACGCGCGTTGTGTTAAGTAAATAAAAGTTTACATAAATAATATGGTTTTGTGGTTGATGAATGTCTTGGCAACAAGACTGACCTAGAGGAAGAAATGAATCAGGGACGAGCAACCAGCAAGAACAGAGAAATAGAAGACCAGACACGAAGTCCCCAAGACTAGGCCCGGACGCTGGAAGAAGAACGTAAAGATACCAAAGATGAGCAGAAGAATAATAGAAGTAAAGAAAGGGTATACAACAATATTCATTATTACAAAGACACCATCATCGTCGTGTCGATAATGATACACAAATTGACGTACAAGGTACTTAAGAAACGCGCTCTTCGATTTGTCAACTTATTACCACGTGACCAATAAGAAGCAACCAATCAATAAAACCAACGAAAGTTCTAACGCAAAAACGAATTTCTTCCGCATTTTTCTCTCCCTAGTTCTCGATGAGCCTTCACTGACATAGCAGTCGTTCGTGACAACGCTGCTCCAATCAAAATCAATGACTGACTCTGCTGCCAATATCAACAAAGCATGTGGAGATGAATCCACAAGTGATCGGACTGTACGAAGGTGGTTCCAGAAATTCCGCAGTGGAGATGAGAGTCTTGAAGATGAAGAAGGTAGAGAACGGACATGCAGTCTTGACAATGAAAAATTGCAGGCAGTTGTTGAGCAAAATCCACGACAAAGTGTTAGAGAGATGTGTCAGACACTTGGTATCAGCATTGTAACAGTTTCACGCCATTTACAGAGTATTGGAAAGGTGAAAAAGCTCGATAAATGGGTTCTTCATGAGCTCAATGAGTACCAAAAATGTAGGCGGTTTGCGTAACACCGATGACACCTTTCTTGACTGAATAGTCACTTGTGATACCAGACCTTACCATATCCTCCATATTCATTTCAGTCTCGGAAGACTATAATAAAGTTTTTGTGCCCCTGAAGTTATACCCCCTTCTGTGACTGTTAAGTCCGATGTTTGAAAAACATTCTCGACCACAGATGTTGCATTTGAAGGCTGTCTCTGAAGATGTTGATGTGCCGGTGCTTTGTTGCTGCTGCTTTATTCTGGACCTCTTAGCTTCACGGTGTTGCGTCAGGATGACTTCTGACATGAACAGTCCTCTACGGAGAGTCTGCCGCCACCGAGGGTAGTCTTGAGCCAAATTTTCCTGCTTCATCTAAATAAAAGAAAAAGAATTAAAATGTCGGCCTTTTAATATTTTGTTACATGATTATTAGGGTCCCTATTAATTATGTACGGTAAGATTAGATTTAACCTAACGTCAGCGCCTCACTTTAGCGCACAGATCCCTGTGCTACTCATATGCTGTGTTGGTGAGGACCGGTGTCGAACGAGGAAACTTGAGGTTCCCAGCATATATATATATATATATATATATATATATATATATATATATGGGTACTACTATGTGAACATAGTGTAAGTAGTTAATCCAATAAGGCTCAATATATTGTGAATGTAGAGCATTAATGACAACTATATATATATATATATATATATATATATATATATATATATATATATATATACCAGCCCCTCTATACAAGTCATTTTCAAGGAGTTTAACAGGTTTCAATTTAGAGTTTTCCTTCTTCATAAAAGTTTATAGAGCCCTGTATGTCCTACTGTTTACCCATGGCTAGAGGGAGAATATAAATATGTGTAACCGAGAAATATTTTGCTGTACACCACTAGGTTCAGGAAATAGCCCTATTGTAATAATTTTCATGTAAACATAGGAGTAATAAAATAAATCCGGTATCAAACAGAGAGCGAGTAAGTCTATCCCCTTTTCACTAGCGCCAGACCAAGGAGAATTGTT
>CM042168.1:81310912-81322397 GCA_023376005.1 Doryteuthis pealeii
AGAGAGAGAGAGATAGAGAGAGAGACAGACAGACAGACAGACAGACAGACAAAGTCGCTGGAGGTGAGATAAAGTTATAATTTTTTGTAAACCCAAACCATATAATTTCTGTATATATATATATATATATATATATATATATATATATATATATATATATATAATATATATGTGTGTGTGTGTGTGTGTGTGTGTGTGTGTGAGTGTGTGTCTGTGTGTATATCTACGAAGCTATGTGTATTATATATGTATGTTTGCGTTGGAGAAAGAGACATAAAGAGATAGAGATAGATAGATAGATAGATAGATAGATAGATAGAGAGAGAGAGAGAGAGAGAGAGAGAGAGAGAGAGAGAGAGAGAGAGAATGTGTGTGTGTGATAAAATACGGCACTTTGTAAAACTCGATCCCCCCCCACCAAAAAAAAAAAAATTAAACCATCTATTCCTACAAAGATTGTCAGTTTCAAGGATTTTTTTTTAATTTTTAGAAAAAAATCCCCCAAAACATTACAAAACATACATATGTATAAATATGTATATATATTTAGTGTGTTATGCTAGATATTATTCTATCATTTTTTGTTATATTACGCGTCATATCCTTCATTGTTATATATATATTATATCATACTATGTTCATTTTATAAATATTATAGAGTTGACATTAAATAACCCACTGAGTTTATATGCCATTAAACCAAACCAAACAAAACCATGAGTCCGTCAAACTTCAAGATTATTACGAAGATAGATAACAATAATTATCACTACCTGACGATCGATGTACCGCGTGAAACTGACAGACACGTAAGAGATATATTTCTCTTTCAAGGATTACTTTTTTTTAATTCACTTTAAATTCATATCAATAAAAATTTTTTTAAACGACCCAGTCGGCTGTAGTTAAAAGATCCACGACTTCACCAGTGTAGAGGGGTAAAACCCCCTCAATGGACACGACTGTTGGTCGTGATGCTTAACTACAGATTCTGGTAGCTGAGCAGTTCAATATATGCAAATATTACAGGAAGTGCGTGTGTAATGGTTATAGTCATAGGAAATGGACTCGTCGCCCCGAGTTCAAATCCTGGACGTAATTGCATTTCACTAATACCCTTAGGTAAGGTGTGAATCCTACTCTCCCTCCAACTATGGGCAAATAGTGGGAAAGACTGGGCTCTTTAACCTTGGTTAGGCAACCGGTCTAGGAGAAGGAAAACTCTGAATTCAAACCTGTTAAACTCCGCTTAAGAAATTGACCTTGTGTCGCATCCTACTCGTGCGGAGGGGTTGGTAAATATATATATGCAAATCCCCACTTTGGCATTTGTTTAGGCTTGACGGGCAGTCGGAGAGTCATCCTCCGATCAACCAGCTAGTCATGTCAAGCTCTAGCATCTATATGATTGTCCAACCTTATTGCCCTCATCTCAAGTCCCAACCCTTTTATCAGGTATGTGCTAGAAGGCGGTGGTTGAGGGTCAATGTCCTGGGTTTGACGTTAAACTACATCTCGTAGTGAAATTTCAAATTCAGTCAAAACGGAATAGTCCCTTATTTATCTGAGCTGACGACAGGGCGTGACACATGGAGGGACTAGCATATTAATATATAGATGTTAGAATACAAAAAAAGAAACAATCTTCTATACATATATAAAGGGCAATTGTGTGAATCTGTATGTCCAGAGAAAACTTCGAAAATAAAAAAATAACGACAAAGTAAATATATATACACATTAAATATCACCAGGGCTTGGTTTTTGAGCAAAAAATAATTGATTATATTGTGAAGATAATTAAAAAATGAAATCTAAATGATAACAGCATGGATTTTCTTTTCATTTAATATTTTAGATAGTAGACATTAATATTTCTTTTCAGAGTAGCTGGATCAATGGAAGGTCTATTTTTTTACATAGGGATTTAAATGGGGCATCCCACGAGGATTCAACTCACGATTAAGTAATAATGGATCTGCGGGACTAACTTTTAAAAATCTCCCTCTACCCAGGCGACACCTGGGAAGCCGCTGCTAGTATATAATAAGTAAATATGAAAGAAATTCGTAAAATGTGAAATTATAAAGAAAATGCCTGAATCATTAAATTAGTATACAGTATGGTTGTACAGTGAAATTTCGAAGATCCCAAATAAATCATCCCTTACAACCAGTCATTTGGATTACCTTACATATATATATATATATATATAATATATATAATATATATATATATGAGATTTATCCAAAACTTGGTAGTAAGGGATGATTCTATATGTGATTTCTAAGATCCACTGTATTAATATTGATGATCCAGTATGTATAAATACAGCGATCTTTAAATCACTGAAGAGAGCTCAATGAAAATAACCTTTAGATTATATACAGAGCAATATTTATCAATAAAGGAAGGAAGAACTCAATACAGTAATCCCATAATAAATTTATTTCGACGAAAATTGGGGCCCATATAAATCTAAGTTTATTTAAACCGGCTCCCCAAATTTTCGTCTCATCAGATGGGTCTCAATTCACTTATGGACAAGCATATCACAAAAAAACCCAATATATATATATATATATATATATATATATATATATATATATATAAAGTTAAACCTAATAAGTCAGATATACCTACTAAAAGTTTCGCTTAGTGCTCTTCAGGGAAAAGATCTTTGCCTAATAGCACTAGGCGAAACTGTTAGTAGGTATATCTGACTCATTAGGTTTAACTTTATTATTTGCTCACTTAGGTATTGAGCACTCTTTAAATTTTAGCTTTAGAATATCCTGGCGGTTTATATATATATATATATATATATATATATATATATATATATATATATATATACGAATTTTTTTTTCTTTGGCTAAGTATTATAGTATCAACCGATATTTTCGGTTGGTACGACTATCTTGTCTATTCTTTTTATTCAATTTTTTTTCCCAGGTGATGTTTGGTAGTATATCTTTTCAATCAAACTATTTGCCGGGTTTTTCTTATCGCAAGGGTTACCAACAAGTTTGGTATCAATATATATATATATATATATATATATATATAATCCTTTCTCTTTCTTTCTTATTATATTTTTTCTTTTTCTTTCTAATGTGTATCTTGGTCTTTTCTTGCCTTTCTTTCCTGGCTATTAAAAGGGAATGATCCATTATTTATTTGAAGGCGTGAAACACGGAGTTACAAGTGTCTTGATATATAGATAATAAAATCCCAAAAAAGAGTCAGGCTTAGGGTAATGGTTACAGTTAGTTTTTTCGTTAGGGTTAGGGTTAGCGTTAGGATCAGTGTTAGGGTTAGGTTTAGGCTACTTCGGGAAGTTTCCGACATCTAATGCTCTTTATACGTAAAAAGGACCGATTTAAGTCAGTTGGTATGAGCACCCGGCTAGGAACCGCAAGGTTCCTGATTCAATACTGGTCTCTGCCAACACAGCGTATGAGTAGCCCAAATTGGGTAATCTGATCTGTGCGGTAAAAGTGGGGAGTTGACGGTAGGTGTAGCGCTCCACCTCAGCAGAATCAATCTCCTTGATCTAGCGCTAGCAAAAAGTGGATTGACTCCCTCGCTGATACCGACAAAAGGCCACTCCGCCAACTTTACTTACTTTTACGTAAAATGCGATTCTAATGATATTATCTCTTGCGCGCTATTGTGCATTTCTACCAAAATAATAAAAGTATGTATAATAAACGAATTTGTGAGTAATTCGTAAAGTGTGGAATTATAAAATGATGTGAATAATCAAATTGTGCAATTTTTCCCGGAGTGGCTTTGTCTTTCATAGACGAACACACAGACAGAAATTCTCATTTACCTTCTCGAACAGGCGTGGATCGCCACAGCTCTATTATCACTGCTATTACAAATACTAATAGTTCTACTGTTACAACTGTAATTTTTCAATTGTAATGCCAGGGCATTGATTTTATTTACACACACACACACACACACACACACACACATATAATATATATAATATAATGAGGAAGATAATAAAAGATGAATTTAATCAATATCACTTACACAGGTGTTTTGGTCAGTTCATCTCTGTGTACACGATTCAAACTATTATTATCATTAAATAAACAAATGAAATGAAATAATAATAATAAAAAAATGTAAAAATATTCCGTACACAGAGAAAAAACTGACCGAAACACATGTGTAAGTGATAGTGATTAAATTCATCTTTTATTATCCATCTGTATTTTCTTTTCTTTATTCATTCTTCCTCATATTGTCGGATTCAATTCCAATTCCATTTTTTACATGTATATATATATATATATATATAAATATATGAGAGAGAGAGAGAGAGAGAGAGAGAGAGAGACAGACAGACAGACAGACAGACAGACAGAAGGGGTGGCGCGTTGTGTAATGGTTATCGTCGAAGAAAACAGACTCGGCGACCAGAGTTCAAACCTTGAACAGGGCAGTTTCCATTTCATCATCATCATCATCATGTCGTGCCGGCAGCATGGATATCCATGACATATATATATATATATATATATATATAGTGTGAGATGGTCACTGTTTCAGCTTTTGCTGGAATGGCGTACCAAAGGCAGTATTATTGGTAGATTGCTCAATATAAAATAGAGCTGTTATATAATATAATAAAATAAATATATAGGTTTTACATATCAATTTATTAGGTGACAAAGGTACATTCACGACCATATTGGTTTCATAAGAGGCAATCATCAGGTGAAGATGTTTCAAATGCATTTGAAACATCTTCACCTGATGATTGCATCGCATGAAACCAATATGGTCGTGAATGTTCCTTTGTCACCTAATAAATAGATATGTAAAACCTTTATATATATATATATATATATAATATATATATATATATATATATGAGAGAGAGATATTTGCCAAAATTTCCACAGGAGCAGGAAAGTGACACGAGGTCAATTTCTTAAGCGAAATCTAACAGGTTTGAATTTAGATTTTTTCTTCTCCTAGGCCGTTTAATGCAATGACTGGTAGGACAAGGGTGAATGAGAAATACATACGATGCGGAAATAAAACAATCAATCACAACCTGAATGGGAAGGTTTATCTATTAGGAACTGTGCAAATAACTACGAGTTGACTATATACGCATGAGTTGTAGTTATTTACTGACATCCCATTTTGTTCGTTGAACAAAAATCCAATTTTACGTGGGAACCAGGCACAAACCGAAGCTCATGCAGTGGCCAGTGTTAAAAATGTCGTGTATTAAAGTGGATTATCATTTTGTTTTCTCAATGGTTGGTACATTGATCTTTTTAAGTTGAATGTAGTATCAAGGAAGTCTGTTTGCTTTATCGGGTGTTCTGAACAACTAACGTACATCCGTAGCAGAACACAAAAAATGACGAGTAGATGTAGAAAAATAATCTGGTTTAACCCACCATACAACAAAAATGTTAAAACAAATCTAAGAAAAGAAAATATCCATAAAACTAATAGACAAACACTTCCCTAAATCAAAGTACACAATATATTCAACAGGATCACACAAAAGGTCAATTATGGCTGCACAGAACACATGCTACAAATAATAAAAAAGCATAATAACAAAATATATAACACACCAAATATATAACACAAAAAAACCCACATGTAATTTGAAAAACAGAAACGAATCTCCTTTAAACGAAAATTGTCTCCAAACTAATGTAGTATACCTAGCCACTGTAAGATCTAAACAAAACATTAAAAAATATATTAGTGTAACTAAAGACACATGGAAACAAAGAAGATACGCACACAAGAGATCATTCAACAATAAAAATACAAACACAGCACAACACTATCCAGAAAAAATTGAGAAATCAAAAATTCAAACCAAAAATATTTAAACGGGTCAAATAATGTCGATCCACTGAGAACTGTGCAATTGACAACGGTTTAATAGTAAGAATCAATAGTATGTGCATAAACGAGACATTATACGAGATATTGAAAAGCAGTAAATTATATTGGACTTTGAGATTCACACATACACACACAATATATATTTATATATATATATATCTGATTAATTCATTGGAATTAACACTGAAGATCCTTATGGTGAAACTCGAGTTGGTTATTTCTATATAATACGTAATACTAAATCCGCTCTACTAACGTATTGAGCACTTTATATTCGTTATAACACTAACTTATTCAGTTAATACTTGTATCAACCATCAATATTGCGATTAACTCAATACTTTATTTCCCGGTAAGTCATTTCCTTAATCATATATATATATATATATATATATATATATATATATATAAGAGGCTTGGCGAACGAAAGTTCATTCGGGTCTCAAACCTGGCCAGGGGTAGCTGTTAATATATAACCACATTGATGAGAAGTGATACCTCGAAACACGTGTCTGTGGAAATTACTTATTTATTATATATATACTCCCACTTTGGTTTTGTTCTCTAAATAGGGATTTAATTGTAAAATTCATCGTTCTGGCGTGTAGCTAACCCTCGCTTTGTTTACAAAAGTTTGAGGACTCTAGTGAATTCATTTCCGCTTAGAAAGGTAGCAATTAATATTCTCCTATACAGCTGCTTCTGGTCGCACGGGTAAGAGGCTTGGCGAACGAAAGTTCATTCGGGTCTCAAACCCGGCCAGGGGTAGCTGTTAACGTATAACCACACTGATGAGAGGTGATACCTCGAAACACGTGTCTGTGGATTACTTATATATATATATATATATATATATATATATATATAACTTATTTACTATATAATTTTTCTTATCTTTATATTTTATACATTGGGTTTAACCTTGTTCGTGTTATTGATTTTCACGATCTGCCACAAATGTAAAATAAAACAATTAAATACAACCCACATTGTTTTTATTGTACAGCATTATGAATCCGAGATAGAGTCACACCAGGGTAATATTATTTCCAAAAAGTGATTAAAATCTTTTCACGAGATACCTCTGGATCATTTCACACACACCCCCCCCCCCACACACACACAACCACACTCTCCCCCCATATATATATATAATATATATATATATATATATAATATATATATATATAATTACGAAATATTATAACGGAAAATACACACATTCTGCACAAAGAAAAAAATAAACAAAAACTCCAAATACTAGAAGCTCTATACATAAAACAATACAAACCATCCTTAAACAAAATTAATTTCCAATGCAGTACACATATTTTTAAAATGCCTATAACACCTTTCTCCCAATTCTTCTCCTTTCAGCCTCCACATTGATATAATTTAAAAAAAAAAAAAAAAATGGAACACACCACCCCTGATGATGGCACTTCGAAGTTCCGAAAGTACTCGGGACCTGAACTTTGGTGGACTTATCCACGAATTCCACCCAAATATTAAAAGTTAGCCAGAAAACTCGAAAAGATCAAAAGTAAAATTGTTAAACTGGAGATATGTGTTTTGTTTAATTCAAACATAATATATATATATATATATATATATATATATATATATATTATATATATATAATATATATATAGAGAGAGAGAGAGAGAGAGAGAGACTGGGCTCTTTAACTTTGAGTAGGTAAGCAGTCTAGGAGAAGGAAAACTCTGAATTCAAAAATCCTGAGGTCAGTCGTTGATTGGGTTTGTGGCATTCCTTGGGCACCAATTCTTTCCTATTGACTGTGCCAAAAAGTGCCGAATGGTCCAACACAATCCTTCACCACTATAAACAAATCACTGTGTTGGTTGTTCCCTGAATGAACACTCACGCGTCGAAAATCGACGGGAGAGTCCATTTAAAAAAAAATGTATATATATACATATATCTCGACACCCGTCACTATGGATCATCGTCCCTGGCAGGTCATCCGGACGGCATCCAGAATCCGCAGAAACCGATTGATGTAGGTTTTTACAGGCCGGCTTACATTAGTTCCCATAGAAAAACGTCACTTATAAGTTCGTCCTTGCTTCTCCAGCAGTTTCAGTATTTGTTCATCTCAACTGGGTGATATGTGTAATAGGGGTAAGTGGCCATAAGGCTGCTATATTGTGGAGTGCTGCTTCCAAGAATTGTTCAAGACAACATGCAACATCATTGTGGAACTACCATCTAACATTTTCTATAAGTGCATCGTTAGGTCCAAGTGGTGCAGTCGTACAGTTGCACTGATACAGCTACGAATTGGAAGAATCCCGTTTATCTTTTATCTGATATAAGATTTCCGGACCATATGACCTTTAGGTACCCTTTTGCGACTTCGACTCGTGGGACACCTTTTCCATTTACACCGCCAAAATCCGGTTAATTGTTAACAGTGTTTTTTAGTGTTTTTTTTTATTATAAAACTAACCACTAACCCTAACCCTAACCCTAATCCTAACCCCTACCCCTAACCCCTAATAAACAACCGGATTTTTACGGTGTAAATGAGAAAAATGTCCCGACGAGTCGAAATCGCAAAAGGGGTGCCTTATATGGTCCAGATTTCTATATGATCGATAATCCATCAATAGCATTATTCGGCTTTTTAGAACAGTTGCCCTCATCTTTATTGTTATATCGACAACGTTTCGGTTGATGTGCCCTCTGGTCTCCTTCACGTGTTACTTGTCGAACTCAGGAACCTTTCCGAACTCGCAAACCTTCTTGTCGAACTTGGGAACCTTTCATGTCGTAATCGGAAACCTTCACGGAACTTCGAACCGAACCGTCTATTTAATCCACGGGGGTTAGACTTTTTTCATTCCATTTAACATGACCGGGTACAAGTGGTTTGGCTTGTTTGTTTTGTTTTACGGCATATCAACCTCAGTGGGTCATTTAATGCCGATAAAGTTTTGAAATAAATTCATTCTTAATGGATACACAACATTAATAATAGATTAATTAATAATAAATACATTTTTCTATATAACCCATAGATGAGACCCTAACAGGTACTACCACTCCGAGTCAGAGTGGACCAGCGAGCAATGGTGATGAAGGGGTGCTCCACATTTCCCAAATCTCCAAAACTGGAACCTCAGCATCAGATAGAGTTTAACGGCATTCCCAGGACATGTAGACCCCCATCCACCGCCTTCTAGCACCCATATGATAAAATGCTGGGGCATGCCATAAGGGCAATAGGATTGGGGCAATCATATAGGTGCTAGGGCTCGACGTGACCAGCCAATTGATCGGAGGGCGCCTCTCCGACCACCTGTCTAGCCTAAGTAAGGGTCTAAGTGGAGTTTTTCAAGTCATGGACTGCTCATCCACCTGGGTTCTATCTTAAGCATCACGGGTCGCCACCCACGGCCAACAAGTAGCCCCATTGGAGGAGTCGTACCCCCTGCAGAGGTGTAGTCGGTACATTCTAACGCTCCAGCCGACAGGGCGGTCCGGGTCAGAGTAGACCACGGGTACAAGTGTTAGGCTATATTAAGTATTCTATCATATCACCCTTGCCCATGATTGAACCTGAGACCTACAGATGATTCTCATTTAGAAGTGTATTAACACAACTCCTCTTGCGCTGTGTCATGGACAAACAATTCACAGAAATACTGTCTATACGGGCATTGACATTGCTTTCTGTATTATGAGATACTGCTACCTAGGTACGTGAACTGGTCTTTGTGGCTTTTCAAGAGTTGTATACAATAGAACCGCCCTCCTATCAAGGATGTAAGTTCATAGACCTACAAAAATCACCCCACACTCTCTTGATGTTCAAATCCTCAACAGAAAACTTGATTTCAAAAATAACTAAACCCCTATTCACTATACCTAATTACCAATAGAAGCAAGATCTGGAATGATATGCAGGTGGCTGCATACGTGGCAGCTGTTTCTTACAAAGAAATAAAACAAAAGGTACCCGGCATAAAATAACCCAATGGATTGCCATGCCGTAAAACCCAACCAACCAACCAACCAACAATAGATAGGATAATAGATGGCACAAAATGTGACCAAGAATGACTGAAATAGGAAATGACATTTTGGAGTTTGGTATTAAAAAGTAAAATATTTTTATCTCAATGTTACCAGAATTGCTATAAAAGTGCCAACCATTTCGGAGAACAAAACTCATCTGTCTATCCATTTTATGAACTAACTAATATATATATATAATATATATATATATATATATATATATATATTGGGGGTGTTTACGTGCTTATGTGTGTGTGCTTATGTGTGTGTATGTATGTATATGTGTGTGCGTATGTTTATTTCAAAAATACATATTCGAGTATGAGTATAGATATATAAAAAAAGTAAGTAAAGTCGTCGGGGCGGCCTAATGTCAGTATCAGCCAATCAGCGAGGGAGTCTATCCCCTTTTCACTAGCGCTAGACCAAGGAGATTTTTTTGCGTCTGAGGTGGAGCACCACACCTACCATCAGCTCCGTACTTTACGGCACGGATCCTTGTGCTACTCATACGCTGAGTTAACGAGGGCCGGTATCGGACCAGGAACCTTGCGGTTTCTAGTCGAACGGTCTACCGATTGAGCCAATTTACATGAATATGTAATATATGTATAAGTATATATTCGACCATGAATGGACACCCCGACAACTTTACTTATATATATATATATATATATATATATATGTGTGTGTGTGTGTGTGTGTGTGTGTAATTAAATAAAAGGCAGATCTCCTGTTTAACGATTTTATTGGTGATCTTTTCAAGCTTTCTGGCCAACTTTTTTCAAATTTGACGGAATTCGTGGATTAGTCCACCGAAGTTCATATCCCGAGTACTTTCGGCACTTCGAAGTGCCATCATCAGGGGTGGTGTGTTCCAGTTTTTTTCAAAGTATATTAATGGATGTGGAGGCTGGAAGGAGGAGAATTGATGGGAAAAGTGTTATAGGCATTTTAAAATGTGAGTACTGCATTGAAAATTAATTTTATTAAAGTTGTCCAGAAAGCTTGAAAAGATCACAATAAATCGTTAAACAGGAGACCTGCTTTTGTTTAATTCCACATGTATAAATGAAAGAATGCTGCCCAAATACACACACACACACACACACACATATATATATATATATATATATATATATATATATATATATATATTTGGAGCTCGATTTGTTTAGCCTTACATTTGAACATATATGCCCGCCTAAATTCATTAATTACTAACTAATTAATTTTCAAAAATTAGGTATGACTTCAAGTAAGCACATATCCTCCAAAAATTGTCGGCTTAAAGCCATATAAAAATAAACACATTTGTTTGTTTACTTACCCTCATATATATATATATAATATATATATATATATATATTACAATATATTTAAAAACAGACTCTTAAATATATTGTAAACTTTAATTAAATAAATACAGCTCTTACAGAAGTAATTGTAATTATCATTTCTCAATACTAACAAGGAATTAACTATATATATATTTATATTATATATTATATGAATGTGTGTGTTGTGCGTATCTTATTTT
>CM042168.1:81322497-81339997 GCA_023376005.1 Doryteuthis pealeii
TGGAATCAACGAAAAACTTGTCCGACAGGAATTGTCTGTACAGTTCAACAAACTTGTATATATATATATATATATATATATTCTTTGCTGGGGTACCAAGGGGTATTCTAGGCTCGTCTTATTCTTAACAGTAGTTTGTTGTAGAGTTCAGGTTTCGTATGAGAGCTCAATGCTTATTTTTATAAACAGAGCAAATTTATTTGTGAATAAAGTGTCTAACTGCCCAAATCATCAGATGCGAATTACATTCGCATCTGATGATTTGGGAAGTTAGACACTTTGTCTAAGCTTCCTGAAATAGACTATAATGCAAAAATTCTAAGTCTTTTGTTATATTTTACTTATAAATTTGCTCTGTGACTCTAACAATAGAGTACACATTGAGCTCTGCAAACTGCGACACGTTTTTTTATTTTTTTTAAACTCCTATGTCGTAAGGAAGATTTCTTCTCCGGATTTTTGGATTATATATATATATATATTAAAAGAATAGATACATAGAAACTACTCGAGTTTCCCCATAATGATCTTCAGGGAAATCCACTGAATTAATCGAGGTACCGATTAATTGCAGCCGATTACACGTGTGCTCATTGAATAAGATGTTACGTTACATGTAACGTAACATCCTATTCAATGAGCACTGAAATTACGTTCATGTAACGTAACATCCTATTCAATGAACACACGTGTAATCGGCTGCAATTAACCGGTACCTCGATTAATTCAGTGGATTTAACCCTGACGATCCATATGGTGAAACTCGAGTAGGTTCTATTGTATCCATTTTTTTAATAAATTAGCTCTACTTTGTATTTGAGCACTTTGTATTTGTCGCGGACTTAACCCCTGTATTCTGTGCACCTCCAACGATCGTGCCCAATTCACCGGTAAGCCACCTTATATATATATATATATATATATATATATATATATACCTAGCTTGGTAATCATTACACCATTGCTATTTAACGATCTAAGTATTATATGTAGTAAAAAATATGTTTATTTGGAAAATAAGGGTCAAATTTATAACACATTTTATTTTTAAAATCCAACATCAGTTTCAAAACAACTTAAT
The DNA here is from genome assembly GCA_023376005.1 of Doryteuthis pealeii. NCBI lineage: Eukaryota > Metazoa > Mollusca > Cephalopoda > Myopsida > Loliginidae > Doryteuthis > Doryteuthis pealeii. The sequence goes on from CM042168.1 coordinate 81,323,579, forward strand.
TGCCAAATGTTTTTCTCCCCACCTCAATTTTATTGAAAAACAGGTTTACTCTATTTCCTCACATTATGTGACTTTCTGAAACCCAAATTTGCGCCTAATATTAGGGGTCACGGCATATACGAAATTAACTGTTTTTCTTTGTCATCATCATCATATCGCGTATTTAGCACGGATATCCATGACAATCTCTCGCCAACCTTCCCTATCATTCATTGACCCTGGGAGGTCCTCTGCGCAGCATCCAGTATCCTCGCATAGTTGTTCAATGTAGGTCCTTGGTGGGCGGCCCACATTAGCAAGTCCATGTGTTGACTTCCACAGGAGAGAACGTTGCTTATGAGCTCGTCCTTGCTTCTCCAGCTGTGTCCAACATGCCTTGTCCGTCTCACGTGGATGGTTTGTGAGATAGGTGGCAGGTGGTCGTACAGCTGTTTTCTTGTGGGGTGATGTTTCCACGATTTGTTCAAGACTGCACGCAGCATTCCTATGCAAGTCCCATCTAGCTTATTCTCAAGGCGCTTCGTTAGGGTCCAAGTGGTGCAGCCATGCAGCAGTACTGATATAACCATAGCCTGGAATTTCTGAATTGGCGCTTTAACTTGTCAGTGAGATCGGATTTCCATATGATTGATAATTTGTTTGTGGTCGACCATGCCTTTCCTATTCGTGTATTAACATCGCTTTCTGTGGATGAGATATTACTACCCAGGTATGTGAATTGTTCCACTGGCTTTAGAGGCTTACCGTTGAGTGTATGTTTGTTATTTCTTTTTTGTGAGATTTAAAATAAAGAAAAAAAAAGATTCACGTTTATTCCTTAAATATGACCTAAACTGATCACGTGAAGTATTTTGGTAGTATATATATATATATATATATATATATAATATATATATATATATATGATACCCACTTTACATTTTTTATATATTTTTACAATTTTTACAATAAACTCTTTTGAGTTTTTACCATGAACTATAATGCTTCTGATTTTTAATTAAAAATAAAATTTATTTTATTTTTATTTTTAAAACAGAACATGCATTTTCAAAAAATTTTCAGCGGTTGATATCAGCGTTCGTTTTGTAAACAGTCTTTTTAACGGATATTTTCTTCTCGTCTATGTCGCTCTTTTGATGAAGACCAACTTATCGTTTTGGTCGAAACAGGCCTGTCAGCAATCACATAACAAACATCATATGTTTTTTCAAAATGTTATATTTCATACTGTCGGATTAATTTCCATATATTTTTCATATATATATATATATATATATACATATTCGTCTCTTTCTGTGGTTTAATCTTTCATAATCTCTTCCCTCCCTTGGCTAGATCTCCCTTTGCTCATGACTCAATATTGACCAAGGGTCTGTTAGAATTTGTTTTGTCCGTCTGTTAGTAGCGATGCCCCCCTCCTGTTTCTGACTTTCTCTTTCTCGCCTTCTACCCTGTGCATTCCCCCCCACACTCACCGCCACCACCACTACGCTTGATGGTCTTCCCGGTCAGTCCTCTTAGCGTCTCACCCAGCTGGTTCTGGCTAGCCGCAACCAATCAGCTACCCGGTCGGGGCCCTCTCCGTACTGTCTGTTAAATCGTGCAATGCTATCACCGAAGACATCTGGGCCATTGAACAACTCACTAAACATCTGAACTAATGGCGTTTAAAATCAATCAATTCCGCGCGCTGTGTAAACACTAACGTGACATCGATATCACACGGCGGCAAAGTCAACAACAACAACAACAACAACAACACAACAATCATGAACACTGAGATGATTGGTGAAAGCTGATACACAATGACCACAAAAGAATACACCAGTGAATAATCTTATTATAATGGAGATTCGGTGTCAATTTTGATAAAAATAAAAATTAGTGAAATAGATCACACATCAGGACTGAGACTATTCAAGTAGTCCCAGCTACTCGTCCTTCGGGACGGGCGGTCCAGTGAGCTTCGGCCTCTGGACCGGTGGGGTGCTAAATTAATAGCATCGATCCCAGAGGGCCGTCCCTCCAGGCAATACCTGCCTCATTGCACTTAAAGAGGCAGGGCTGGGTTTATTGCCCAGCGCCTGAGGCGCCCCCTTGAGGGGGAATGCCGAAGGGATCGACGCAATTTTTCTACCTACTACCCCATGAGTCTCGGCTTGTATGTGGTGCCCACATAAAACGGCTTTGTGCCATATCATGTAAAAGTGGGACACATGTAAATACCAGTAGTGACCATCGTAAGTAAGTAAAGTCGTCGGGGCGGCCTAAAGTCGGTATCAGCCAGTCAGCGAGGGAGTCTATCCCCTTTTCAATAGCGCTAGACCAAGGAGATTGTTTTAGCATCTGAGGTGAAGCGCCACACCTACCATCAGCTCCTTACTTTACCGCACAGATCCCTGTGCTACTCATACGCTGAGTTGGCGAGGACCGGTATCGAACTAGGAACCTTGTGGTTTCTAGCCGAACACTCTACCGACTGAGCTAACCCGGCCCTAAGAGTTTTCCTTCTCTCAGATTGGTTGTCTAACCATAGACAAAGAGTCCAGTCCCGTACTATTATTTTTACCCATAGCTGGAGGGAGAGTAGTTGGATTCATATTTTTCCCAGGGGGTATTAGCGCTATGTGAACTGTAGCTTCGTCCAGGATTTGAACTCGGGTCGACAAGTCCATTTCCTACGACTCTAACCGTTACACCACGCACCTCCAACAGTCTCTCAGTAACCGAAACTACTTCACAGTCTATGTCAAAATACCCTCATTAATAGTGTACGTTTATCAATGAGTATTTAATTTATATCAAAGTCATTAATACATAAAATCATCATCGTCGTCGTCATCGTGGGACCACAACTCTAACATTGTGCAATGATGTGAATAGAAATCAGTAAGTAAGTAAAGTTGATGGGTGACCTAAAGTCGGTATCAGCCAGAGAGCAAGGGAGTCTATCACCTTTTCACTAGCAATAGACTAAGGAGATTGTTTTTGCGTCTGAGGTGGAGAACCACACCTACCATCAGCTCCTTACTTTACCGCACAGATCCCTGTGCTACTCATACGCTGAGATGGCGAGGGCCGGTATCGAACCAGGAACCTCGTGGCTCTTTGGCGGACACTCTACCCGACTGAGCTAAACTTATTCATTAACAATGTCTCTATGAAAATCTGAGTTAGAGAACCGAATAAGTAACAGAAGCTTATTACCCGGGTTTCACCGAAATGGATCATCAGGGAAAAACCTGCTAGAAAGAGAGACAAACAGATGAATATATACAAGAAGGTAATAGTGTAACACAATAGGGTTTGGTTTGGGTTTTACGGCATATCAACCTCGGTGGGTCATTTAATGCTGATAAAGTTTTGAAATAAATTCATTCTTAATGGATAATACAATTTTGTTTATAAACTCATGTTTTTCTTTTTAACCCATAGATGGGACCCTAACAGGTACTCCCACTCCGGGTCAGAGTGGACCAGGAAGCAATGTTGATGAAATGGTGCTCCACATTCATCAAACCTCCAGAACTGGAATCTCACCATCAGATAGAGTTTAATGTCATTCCCAGGACATGTAGACCCTCAGTCACCGCCTTCTAGCATCTATATGATTAAAAAGGGTTGGGGAATCATATGGGTGCTAGGGCTTGACGTGACCAGCTGATTGATTGGAGGGGGCCTCTCCGACCGCCCGTCTAACCTAAGCAAGGGTCTAAGTGGAGTGGTGCAGGTCATGGACTGCTCATCCACCTGGGTTCTATCCTCAAGCATCACGGGTCGCCACCCATGGCCAACAGGTGGCCCCATTTGGGGGGGGGGTCTTACCCCTCTGCAGATGGCTAATCAAAAATGCATGGATCCCATTGGCATTCCCCTTTTGGGATACCTCAGGCACCGGGCAATAGACCCAATCCTGACCCTTTTAGACGAGGGGACAGGTGTTGCCTGGCGGATGGGCCAATGGGATTCACGCTGATTTTTTACAAACATTTACCAGTCCAGAGGCCGAGCCCCCCCCCCCGAATCAGGTAAGTATAGTACACAACAAAACAAGTATGTAAAAAAAGAATTCCAGTTCAGACCATTCTTTAAATTGCTTTAAAAATTAAAATTAACCTTGGTTTACACCTCTAACATCTTAGACTCTATAGGTATTTGCCTCTCACCCCACTCATGAGGGCGTGACGCAAGGACATTTTATATCAGCCAACCCACAAGCCGAAGCTCATGGGTGGTAGGTTGAAAAAAATGCGTCGATCCCGTCGGCATTCCCCCTCAAAATGGGGGCGCCTCAGGCGCTGGGCAATAAACCCAGCCCTGCCCCATTAAATGAAGGGGCAGGTATTTACTGGGGGGATAGGCCCCTGTGATCGACGCTATTAATTTGTAAAGATCCAGGGCCGAAGCCACTGGACCCCAGCCCGTTGGCCGGATCTACATATAAAATCTTAGACTCTATATATGAATTGTATATATTAATACTCGTGTTAATTTTATGACCGTTATCATCTTACAATACCCCCTGGTTAAAAATGAGACCCTCCAAATCGTCCAAAGTAAAATGCAAGATAGTAAAACCTGATTATCTGGTGTTGCTTATCCACCGAATTCTTATTTCTTATGAGTGTCGTCAGCTCAACTAAATAATGGACCATTCCGTTTTAATGATAATGAAAGAAAGAGAAGAAAATTGATTTGCTACACAGAAAAAAAGAAGAAAAGAAAGAAAGAAAGAAAGAAAGAAAGAAAGAAAGAAAGAAGGAGAAAGATAGAGAGAGGAGTTGTTCGCGCCAAAGCGATAACGCTAATCTGTTTCAATCGAATGAAATGAAAAGACGAAAAGAAGGAATGTAAAAAATTTAAAAAAGAAACGGTGTGAGAGGGCGTTAAATCAAAATATTATACATTCTACATCTTAAACTATTTTTGCAATATCTGTTAAGTAAACTAGCAAATATATGCACCCTCCGGGTGCAAGTATTTAAGTTTTAATGTAATAAAACATTGTATTAAATTAGAAAGGCTACTGAAACTAAATAAGAATACAGATAAAAAGATTTGAAACAGAGGGAGTATAATAAAAGATTTGAAACAGAGGGAGTATAATTAAAAATGGAACAACTGAAACTTACTCTTCCATCACTCTCGTCTTTCATTGTTATTTTTTCTAATTTAAGTATTTAGTTAAAAGGGAAGTAAAGAAATAAAATGACAGTTATTTTATCTTGTTAATGGATTTCATTAAGATTCATTGAAGAGATTTTTGCTTATATTCATTAAAATAAAACCAAACAGTTAGAAACCAATAATACCAAGCACATATTTATTAAATTCGATTTTTTAATATTAATATGCAAATTAGCCTTCCCGTTCACACTGTAAACCGCTATTTTGTTGTATATATAAATATAATTGCATGTTGTCAGTATGTAGACATAGTTAACAGTATTAATAATGTATGACAATTTTATTAATAATTGAGGTTTAGATAAAAATAAAATCATGGAAAATGTGATGTCAATAACTAAGAGAATTGTGACTTGAGTAGGAATATAGTTTCGGTTACAGACAGAAAAACACACAATCTCCATTATAATAAGATATACTAAACGTTGTAATAATTAAATTATCATACTGTGGTATATCCACAGGTCCCATTAGTAAATTTGAATATTCATGAAAAAGGCTGAAAGAACCACATTTTTTTAACGATTTCAATATTTATTTAATTCAGATTAAGGTTTCTTTGTTCGTATATATATATAATATATATATATATATATATATATATATATATATAAGAATGGAATTGAGTAACCTACTCGAGTTTCATCGATAGATTCTTCAGGGTTACTTTTAAATTAATCGAGTTTACGATTAATCTTTGGTGTTATAAACATGCCCGTTGGATTCCCAACGGGCATGTTTATAACACCAAAGATTAATCGTAAAACTCGATTAATTTAAAAGTAACCCTGAAGAATCTATCGATGAAACTCGAGTAGGTTACTCAATTCCATTCTTAAATAAATTTATGCTCTACATTGTATTGAGCACTTTTGTATTTTGTTTTTTCTCAACCTTAACCTCTGGATATTGTGCGCTTCCAACGATCGTTCTTATACCCACCGGTAAGTTAATACTTATACATATACAAATATATATATATATATAATATATATATATATATATATATATATATATATATATATATGGTTATCAGGTAAGTTGGTATTAGGATAATTGTAAGTTGGTGATTGTTAGAGTTTTTCATGTGTAAGCTGAGAGCTCGATGTTCAATATTACTGAACAGAGCAATATAATTGGTGAAGAAACAGGTTTTATAAGCAGCCATTTTTGGTTATATATACATACTCCCATAAATTTGGTATGAGCTCTCTAAGGGGTGATTTGAATTAACTTTCGCTAGTAAGCATATAAGCTATGATCGTTTGAAGCAAACGAGATCTCTCTGTGATCGTAAAATATATAAACAAACCTATGTACTTCATAGTTTAAACATCAGCCCCGCTATAGCAGCTGTCAGTGGCCGAGGGGATAAGAAATCAGGCTGGCAAAACAATCAGTGGGAGTTCGACCTTAGCCAAGGATATTTGTTGTGTCTAGTCACACTGAAGAGGCGTGAAACGCCGAAACACGTGTCTGTGGATGACTTATTAATACACACACACACACACACACACATATGTATGTTATATATATATATATATATATATGTGTGTGTGTGTGTGTGTGTGTGTGTGTGTGTGTGTGTGTGTGTGTGTGTGTGTGTTTGTCTACCTTTCTCCACATACTGTCGGATTAATCTCCTCATATTTCTCCCATATATATATTATATAAAGGAAATCGTGACTTACCAGGGAATATGGTCACGATGGTTAGGTAGTGCAGAATTCAGGGGGTTAAGTCAGCGATAAAACAAATACAAAGTGCTCAATACGAAGTAGAGCAAATTTATTATAAAATGCTTACAAGAGATAACCTACTTATCTCTTGAATCCATTTTATAATATATATATAATATATATATATATATATATTATAATATATATATATATATATATATATATATATATATACAGAAAAACGATTTTTCTGAATATTTTACTTATAGTGTAGAAAGGTTTGAGACTTTTAAAAAATGTCTTTTACTTTAGAAAAAAAACTAACAAGACAGTAAATTTTGGCCTTGTCGGCATCTGCCTTTGATCTCTTTGATGTTTGTGTTAATCCGCCGCCAAAGGAGCAAATGTATTAACGAGCTCTATTTCCTTTAAGTGAATAAAAAGACTTTCATTATCTTATTGGCGCACCATAATCCTGTTTGACTCGTGTCCGGATTTATTGTCGCTTCTAAGTGGCCACATCAATGGCTTCACAACTTGTTGAATTGTTTTATCTTCAACAACTCTATTTAATTCTTTCATCACACTTTTCTTTTTATTGACACTTCTTAATTTGCGAGAATGTCGGGCCAGTGTTCGCGCCATTTTCATAATTTGGTTTTGGTTTGTTTTACGGCACATCAACCTCAGTGGGTCATTTAATGGGAAACAAAGTTTTGAACAAAGATTTGAACAAAGTTTTGAAATTAAGTTTTGAAACAAATTAATTCTTAATGGATACGCATTTTTTTATTAACACATTTTTCTATTTAACCCATAGATGGAAACCTAACAGGTACTACCACTCCAGGTCAGAGTGGACCAGCGAGCAATGGGTCAATCTCGATACGTTTATGACATACCTTGTGTTCTGAAAAAATATTAACGTTCTATTCATTGTTCATTTCTATCTTGGTAAATACAGCTTTAATCTCGATACGTTTATGACACACCTTGTGTTCTGAAAAAAAAATTAAAGTTCCATTCATTGTTCATTTCTATCTTGGTAAATACAGCTTCAATCTCGATACGTTTATGACACACTCGTACATACACGCAGTTAGTACTCATATATGCACATACAGTCACACATGTGCATAAACGCAATACCTTACGTGTGCACACACACTCTTACACATACACGCGCATTCACACTCACATACTTAAACGCGCTGGCTTCTGCACCACCACCACCCACAAAAACACACAATCATACATTAATAAACTCTTAAACACCCACGAAATAATCTGCATACATAGAAATATACACAGACATACACGCACGCCCCTTATACACACACACACACACACACCTACATACATAGATGAATACACTGGCTTTGGCACCCGCACACACAAATACTGATATCTACGTGCTCATGCATTGATACACTCATAAACACACACAGAACAATATGCACATATATATATATATACACACACGAACACACACACACATACACACACACACACATACATGAATGCATAGGTTTTGACACCAGCACACAAAACACACACACATCCACACACTGAGGCCTTTATACTCTTATAAGCATACGCAGTAATATGCATACATAGAGGCACACTTGCACATGCACATGAACATACAGATATACAGACACACATGCATGTATATACGCACATATAGACACACATACACTTACATATATGAATTCACAGGCTTTGATACACACACACATACACACACACATACACTCACACACACATCTACGCACTGAGGCCTTAATACACTTATAAACATACGCAATAATATGCATACATAGAGGCACACTTGCACATACACATGCACACCACACACACACAGACACACACGCATGGATATACGCACATATACACACACATACACTTACATACATGAATTCACAGGCTTTGACACCTATGCACTTACACATTAATTCACTTTAAACACACAGGAAAGAATATACATACATAGAAACACACACATCACACACACACAGACACACACATATAGAATACACATGCTCATACACCCACACACAACCACACTCACGTACATGAATACAAAAGCTTAGGTATGCACACACTCAAACATAAACATACACACGCTCCTTCGTGGTGGCGGGGGGGGGGCGGTGGCCGAAGCCACTGGACTATTAATGGAATTAACAGCATGATCTCAGATGGTCACCCATCCCCTCAGAAATCGCCAGCCCCCTTGATTTAAAGGGGTATGTCTGGGTTTATTGCCTAGTGCCATAGGGGTAATGCCGACGGGATCAACACATTTTTTGCACTCGCCATCCCATGAGCTTCGACTCGTGGGTGGTGCCACATTAATAGGGCCTTGTGCCTAATCCGCACGTGCGCACTCACATATATGAACAGACAGGCACGTGGTCAAATAGTTAGAGTCATAGGAAATGGACTCGTCAAGAGTCTAATTCCTGGACGAAGCTGTTTGCATTTCATATAGTGCTAATACACTTGGGAAAAGTATGAATCAAATTTTCCCTCCAGCTATGGGTAAATAGTAGGGCAGACTGGGCTCTTTAACCTTAGCTAGGTAACCAGTCTAGGAAAAGGAAAACTCTGAATTCAAACCTGTTAAACTCCGCTTAAGAAATTGACCTTGTGTCACATCCTGCTCGTGCGGAGGGGTTGGTAAATATATATATATATATATATATATATATATATATATATATATATTATATGAACAGACAGGCTTTGGTACGCACAAACTCAAATATACACATACACGTCCCTACTCATATTCGTGAACACATTGGCTAAGGCGTAGACATATATATATAACCACACGGACACACATGCATGGATATTCAGGCGTAGTTGCGTACACATAAACACGCTAACGTACATGAATACACAGGTTCTAACATCCATGCACAAAAACAAAGTCCCCATTACGCATTGGTCATACAAGACTAACGCACTCCTATATACTCAAACTAGAACAACAACCACAATGTGGAACATGTCAAACACCTTTGACAGTTAAACACTTATTCATGAAATGCAGGTTTTTTGCTGACATCAGAAACCGTTATTTTAAAGCAAACAATATGAAATATCTATTTGAAAATGTCAACATGGAGGATATTCTCTCCTTTTTTAGGGAAATAAAATTATACCATAGAATATAGACATGAAACAAATCAATACCATACAACATAATCCCCAATAATGCTAACACATTGTTAAAACCAATTACTAAAAAGTATAATATAAATACACAATATGTATCACTTCCTAACCGTTAGGCATGACATAACCCCAGACGGGTTGATATGCCGTTAAAATCAATAAACAAACAAACAAACTAAAACAAACTCATTAATACACTGTTAAACACATACGTAATGATATACATACATACACACACATAGAGAGACACAGACATACGCACACATAGACAGACATGCACACACACATACACTTGCACACACATAGACTCACATACACACACAAATACGTATGCACACACATACATGAATACAATGTTTTAAACATATGAATAATATAGGCTGTTTTGAAACAAATCTATCTAATCTAGACTGTTATAGAGACATTGTTTATGACAGTGTTTATGAATAAGATGCTAATTAAGATTAGATATTTATTATTTAATAACCATTGCGAATATAACATAAATAACTAAGGGAATCGTGACGTTGTTGGTGACGTAGTTTCAGTAACTGACAGACACATAATCTCCATTATAATAAGAATAAGAAATCTGTATTTGAAAAAAAATAACCATGGTATTTTCGTGGGCACAGATACTACACTTTGATCCTAGATAGAAGTGCCAGCTGAGGCAGGTTAAAAAATTCTAAATGTGTTTGAACAATTAAGAACTAAAGAATAATTTACTACAACTGCATTACGTATAGAAGACACTATGTCTAGTATTGACTCATTTACGAATACTAGTACGTAACTTGACTAAGAATAACCCACGTATTCGTATCATTATATGTGTTCCATTGGACTATCTCTAGCCCTGGCGCTCGCGCATAAAAACACACGCATCTACACGCTCATGCATTAATACACACCTTAACTCACACGGAATACTATACATACATAGAGACACAGTCACACACCCATACACACATACACTCACATATATTAATTCACAGACTTTGAATTACACACACAAAAACACACATACAATCTACGCACTGATAGAGACCAGGGTATAATATGCATACATAGGGGCACCCCAACACACACACATATACACATAGACTCCTATGCACACAGACATACATACACACACATGCACATAAACACACGCGCGCGTTTATATTCATGAATTCATAGGCTCTGGCACGTGCACACAGAAACACACATTTACGCACATACGCTTTAATACACTCTTAAACAAATGCGGGATAATATGCATACATAGAGAGTCACGCACACACACACATACACTAACACACACACTCACACACACACGCACACACATACACACACACGCATATGAATTCAGAGACTTTGACATCCGCGCACAAAAACACAACATCTACACACTCATACATTAACACTATTAAAAATAATATGTGTACATAGAGGCACACACACACACATACACACATACACACATACATATACACACACACATGAATTCACAGACTTTGGCATATCTACACACTCATACATAAACACTATTAAAGGCACACGAAATAGTATGTGTACATAGAGGCACACACACAGACACATACACAGAAACACACGCACACAAACATACACACACTCACACACATACATACATACACACATGAATTCACAGACTTTGGCATCTACGGACAAAACATATCTACACACTCATACATTAACACTATTAAAGGCACACGAAATAGTATGTGTACATAGAGGCACACACACACACACGCACATACACATACACACACACACACACACACACATGAATTCACAGACTTTGGCATCTGCGGACAAAACATATCTACACACTCATACATTAACACTATTAAAGGCACACGAAATAGTATGTGTACATAGACACACACACACATACACACACACACACACACAAACACACACAACACAAACTACACACACATACACACACACACACACACACACACATGAATATACAGACTTTGGCATCTGCGGACAAAACATATCTACACACTCATACATTAACACTATTAAAGGCACACGAAATAATATCCATACATAGAGGCACACACACATGCACACACACACACACACATACATACACACACACATACATACACACACACATACACATACACACACACACACACACACACACACACATGAATTCACAGACTTTGGCATCAGCGGACAAAACATACCTACACACTTATACATTAACACTATTAAAGGCACACGAAATAATAATATCCATACATAGAGGCACATACACACACACACACACACACACACACACACACACATACATACATACACATACCCATACACACAGAGAGTTTGAAATACGATTTCTTGCTAATCAAACAATACGTTTCCTATATTTCGTTTTGCGTTAAAAACCCTTGGATAAAGTCGAGATTCTAATTTAAGTTTACCTAAATATAATTTTTCTATGAATATTAATTAACAAGACTGATTGTAATTTATACCTATTCAGAAAGTGAAAAAAAAAAGCAAAAGAAATTCCTATATTGCATATAGATCAACCAGTCGCGATAAGACAACAAAAAAAAAAGAAGAAAGTTTCCAAGTCTTTTTCATTAGGTCATGCATTGAATTTCATTGACGATTCACCGTTTCTCAGCGAAGACACTCAAGAAAGAGAGAATATATCTACGTATATAGACACATACTTACTGTCGATCATTGTGTAATGGTTAGAGTCGTTGAAAATGGACATTGTGACCAGGGTTCAAATCCTGGACAATTCTAAAGGAAGAAACTCCAGAGAGAGTGTATCTACGCGGTTACGTACTGTGGACAATCGTCTCATGGTCATCGTAGTTGAAAATGGACTTTTCCTTCTCCTAGATCGGTTGCTTAACCAAGGTTAAAAGGAAAGAAAGAAAGAAAGAAAGAAAGAAAGAAAGAAATTGATCATAAAGAAAGAAAGAAAGAAAGAAAGTGAACTCAAAGAAGGAAAGAAAGAAAAAAGAAAGAAAGAAAGAATGTGAACACAAAGAAAGAAAGAAAAAAAGAAAGAAAGAAAGAAAGAGGTTAACCCAAAGAAAGAATGAAGAAAGGAAGTGAACTCAAATAAAGAAATAAAGAAAAAAGAAAAAAGTTAACTCAAAGAAAGAAAGAAAGAAAGTGAGCACAAAGAAGGAAAGAAAGAAGAATGAAAGAAAGTGAACACAAAGAAAGAAAGAAAGAAAAAAGAAAGAAGAAAGAAGAAAGAAAGAAAGTGAACTCAAAGAAAGAAAGAAAGAAAGAAAGAAAGAAAGAAAGAAAGAAAATGAACTCAAAGAAAGAAAGAAAGGATAAAAGAAAGAATAATAGTGAACTCAAAGAAAGAAAGAAAGAAAGAAAGAATGAATGAATTTGAACACAAAGAAAGAAAGAAAGAACAAACAAACAAACAAACAAACAAAGAACCAATGTTAAAAAGAGTCCCGGCTGCCCATCACTGGGGAGAGAGTAGTTGGATTCTTACATTTCACAAGGGCATTAGCATGGTATGAAATGCAAACGACCTCGTCCAGAATTTGAGCTCCTTTTCCTACAACGATAACCATTACAGACGAGTGCATCCATTTCTTCATTTATCTGACATGTTAGATGTTTGTTAATTCCATTATTGGTACCGGTATCCGTTAGTTACCAATTACTAATTGTTGGTTCGTTGGTTGGTTAGTTGTTTGGATTTTACGGCATCTCAACCCTTGTTAGGTTATTTCATGCCGACGATGTTTTCTTTAATTCATTCTTGTTGGTATTCAATTTTTTTTCTAACCTCAATTTTTTAAAACATTTTTTAGAACTCAGTTTCTTCTATTTAACTAATAGATGGGACCTTAACAGGTACTACCACTCCCGGTCAGAGTGGATCTGGGAGTAATGTTGTTGAAGGAGTACTTCATCTTACAGTTCCAAAATTGAAACTTCACCACTAGATGCAGTTCAAGGCAGTTCAACATCATACCCAGGACTCGGTGTTAATTGTTAAATATGTGTCTGTTTTTTTTTATATTAACAGATGGGATCCTAACATGTACTACTACTCCTGGTCAGAGTGGACCTGGGAGTAATAGCAATGAATGGGTACTCCTCACTACCCAAAGCTCCAGATTTGAAACATCACATTTAGATGCAGTTTAATGTCATACCCACGACAAGATATTAATTGTTAAATATCTGTCTGTTTTTATAGTAACAGATGTGACCCTAACAGGTACTACCACTCCCGGTCAGGTACTACCACTCCCGGTCAGAGTAGACCTGAGAGTAAAGGCGATGAAGGTGTACTCCACATCCCCTGTTTTTTTTTATATTAGAGTCCCCGTTGTGCATCTGAATTATGCGTCTGTATAGTTGTCGGTGCATTTCAATGTTTCAGTCTGTCGTCCCTCTCTCCCCGTCCCAATTTTTCCTTTATCCATTTTCAAGCTGGATTTTTTCCCCTGTGCTTTTATTTTATCTTCTGTTAACTGAGAAAAATCTCCGTTAACTTTAATTCCTTCTTTTGTCATTTTGACATGGAATTGAGGCTCACCATTTTCTTTTCGTTGTTTTTCCCCCTTTTTAAATAGGAATTAACTTGTTTTTCTTTGCTTTCGTCTTTTTTTTATCTTTAAAATATCTTTTTTAAAAAAACTTGAGCGACGATTAAATTCATCTAAAAGAAAAAAATAACAACATGTCATTAACCCTTTCACTGTAACTCTGTGGCGTTAAATTTCATTCTACGACAAATTACATTTCTTTAAAAATAAAATAAAAAATAAAACAAATTAAATAGAATTTTAAATAAAACATGAACATAGCCTTACGCAGTGGAGAAAACGGTACCGAAAAACATCTCCTGGTGTATAAGTTAAAATCTAACCAAACATATCATGGATTATTGGAGCTTTACAGTCTTCCATAAAAGGAAAAAAAAGGTAATTTTAAATAAATGATTATAACCGAACGCAATGGGAAAATCGGTATCAACAATGTTTCTCTGGTTTATAAGTTTAAGTCTAGCCAGACTTCGCAGTTCGAATATCATGGTTTATTGGAGCTTTACAATCTTCCATAAAAACAGGAAAAAAAGTGTCATGAATATAACAGGAACAGTGTCTCATGCAATGAGAAAATCGGTATCAACAAAATTTCTCTAAATTTCTCTGAATTTTACTAAATCTTTTAGATGAAGCTTGATAATTGCATATATATATATTATATATATATATATATATATATATATATATATATATATATCATGTCACGCAGTAAGCACGGATATCCATGACAATCTCTCCCCAACCTTCCCTATCATTCATTTTCCCAGGGGGGTCCTCTGAGCAGCATCCAGCATCTTCGCATAGTTGGTCAATGTAGGTCCTTGGTGGGCGGCCCACACTAGCATGTCCGTGTGTTGGCTTCCACAGGAGAACGTCGCTTGTGAGCTCGTCCTTGCTTCTCCAGCAGTGTCCAGCATGCCTTGTCCCTCTAACTCGATTGGTTGTGAGATGGGGCAGGTGGCCATACAACTGTTTCCTCGTGGGGTGCGATTTCCACGATTTGTTCATTCTTGTGCAGGTCCAATCTAGCTTATTCTGAAGGCACCTCGTTAGGGTCTAGGCGGTGCAGCCATACAGTAGTACTGATATAACCACAACCAGGAAGAATTTTTGCTTTAACTTGTCAGTGATATATATATATATATATATATATATATATATATATATATATTATATATATATAACTGTGTCCGATTACGCATTGGTCATACAAGACTAACACATTCCTATATACTCAAACAAGAACAACAACCACAATGTGGAACATGTCAAATACCTTTGACAGTTAAACACTTATTCATGGAATGCAGGTTTTTTGCTCACATCAGAAACCGTTATTTTAAAGCAAACAATATAAAAGATTTGTTTGAAAATGTCAACATGGGGGATATTCTCTCTTTTTTGAGGGCAATAAAATTATACCATAGAATATAGACATGAAACAAATCAATACCATACAACATAATCCCCAATAATGCTAACACATTTCTAAAACCAATTACTAAAAAGTATAAATATAAATACATGATATGTAGAACTTCCTAACCATTAGGCATGACATAACCCCAGACGGGTTGATATGCCGTTAAAATCAATAAACAAGCAAACAAACATAAAACCCTCCGCACGAGCAGGATACAAAACAACGTGAATTTTTAAGCAGAGTTTAACCGGTTTGAATTCAAACTGTTCCTATATATATATATATATATATATATATATATATATATATATAAAATGTGAGTTCCTTATATACTAGCAAATATATGCACCCTCCGGGTGCAAGTATTTAAGTTTTA
>CM042168.1:81344997-81372497 GCA_023376005.1 Doryteuthis pealeii
GCTAAACTAAAGAACTTTGAAGAAAATAGACTGAAGCATAGAGATCGGCTCCGCATAACTTTAAAAGAAAAACATTTAACTCCTGCCTTTCGTTTGTCAGTGTGGCTTCATGGCTCGCAGCAGGGCTGGGCTGCTGTCACACTCGAGGAAACATAAAATGTCTTCTTGACAGCATGCACAACATGGGAGGAATCAAATCACTCACTGCTGACCCTCATCTATCGTTCTCGATAGGAGAGTCCACCATATATATATATAATATATATATATATATATATATATATATGTATATATATATATATATATATATAAGAACATATATCTATAGGTGTGAACACACACATACATATATATACACACATATAAAGAGAGAGAGAGAGAGAGAGAGAGAGAGAGAGAGATGTGATAAAATAAACTGGGAATTCTACCACTATATTAATCCACATTGTGTTAATGAAAATCATTTCTGCCATTTGAAAAAAATATATATATATTTCCGCCCTGTCGGCTGGGGCGTTAAAATGTACCGACTGCACCTCTGCAGAGGGGTAAAGCTCCCCTAATAAGGGCCACCTGTTGGCCGTGAGTGGCGACCCGTGATGCTTAAGGATAGAACCCAAATGGTTGAGCAGTCCATGACTTACAATCCTCGACTTTGGCCGGTCGGTCGGAAAGGCCCCCTTCGATCAATCCCCTGGTCCTGCCAAGCCCTAGCACCTACCCTATTGCCCTTATGCCAAGCCCCAACCCTTTTTATCATATGGCTGCTAGAAGGCGTTGGTTGAGGATCTTCATGTCCTGGGAATTACGTTAAACTCTATCTGATGGTGAGGTTCCAGTTCTGGAGGTCTGGGGAATGTGGAGCACCCCTTCATTACCATTACTCCCTGGTCCACTTTGAGCCGGAGTTGTAGTACCTGTTAGGGTCCCATTTATGGTTTAGATAGAAAAACATGTAGTGATAAACAAAATTGTATTATCCATTAAGAATTGATTTATTTCAAAACTTTATCGGCATTAAATGATCCACTGAGGTTGATATGCCGTAAAACAAACCAACCAACCAAAAATATTGAGCAATATTTCGCTTACAGATCATATATACAAAAAGACAGGATTTGGTTTTGAATGCTCCACAAGGGTTGAACTAAAATAACCTACCAACTAACATAAAAATTATTTTCTTAATAATACACATGAAGACAATGAAAGATCTAGCATAAAAATGTTTCTACGAATTTATTAATATTTAATATTTTTTTCAGTGGCCGATTTAGCTCAGCCGGTAGAGCGTTCGACTAGGAACCACACGGTTCCTGGTTCGACACAGGCCCTCGCCAACTCAGCGTATGAGTAGTACTGATGCCTGTACGGTTAAGTACGGAACTGATGGTAGATATGGTGCTTCACCTCAGACGCAAAAACGATCTCCTTAGCCTAGTGCTAGCGAAAAGGGGATAGACTCCACCACTGTCTGAATCATACTGACTTTTGGCGACCCCCGACGACTTATTTATTAAGTTTTTAATAATGAATCTTAGAGAGTTTGAAAAATGCTTAGGGGGTTAATAATTCTGGTGTGTTTATGTGTTGTATACCCTTTCTTTACTTCTATTATTCTTCTGCTCATCTTCTTCTAGCGTCTCTTCGAACGTTTCTGTTCTTGCTGGTTGGTCGTTCTTGATTCATTTCTTCTTCTAGATCAGTCTTGTTGCCAAGACATTCATCAACCACAAAACCACATTATTTATGTAAACTTTTATTTACATAACTAAACATATTTCTCTAACTAAACACAACACGCGAGGGCAGTTATATCTTCTCTGCCTGACGTCCAAGCTGAAACTGCAACCCAACCGGGTCCCACGTGACTTCACGTATTATGCGGGCTTTCTGTAATATTATTACGCGGGCTTTCTGTAATATTCCATGGAAAGTCCCGCCCGTGATAAGAAAAGGGGCCATCCCTTCAGAAATACAGGGGGTTGACAATAATCTATAATCATAGTTTATGTAACATATGATCCAGTCATAATCTATCCACTCTGTAGAATAAACCGACTGTACCTTTGCAGAGAAGAACCCCCCCCCCAATCGGACCACCTGTTGGCCATGAGTGGCCACCTATGATGCTTAAGGGAGGAACCCTGGTGGCTCAGCAGTCCATGACATGCAACACTCCACTTTTGTCTTTAGGCTAAACGGACGGTCGAAGAGGCTGCCTCCGATCAATCGGTTGGCAACGTCAAGCCCCATCACCTATATGATTGTCCCAACCCTATTACCCTTATAGCAAACCCCCAACCATTTTCATCATATATGTGCTAGAGGGCGGTATCTGAGGGTCTTACGGTCAATGGGTATGATGTTAAACTGCATTTAATAGTGAGTTTCCAATTTTGGAACTCTGTGGAGTGTGGAGTTACATTGTCATTATTCCCGGGTCTACTCTGACCCGGACTGGTTTATCTGCTGGGTCCCATCTATTGGTTATATAGAAAAAAATGAGTTTAAAAATATTTTTTAAAGATAGAGGATGAAAAAAATTGAATACCATTAAGAATGAATAAAACAAACCGTCTTCGGCATAAAATAACCCAACTAGAATTGACATGCCATAAAATTTCACCAACCGTATTTGTATTTTCCCTATCGAATATCCTGTGTTGGGTTTACCTTTTGGGGATATAGGAATGCGGGTGCTAGCTTCGAACAAATACCCGGCTAATTCTTGTACCCTTTTACAAGGGATGTGCACGGCATATTCTAAACCTCCCCGACTGGGTGGATCTAATCTGGCTTTTGCACTTGTTATTGACATCCTTAAACCTATAAAACTAAATAATGGTTTGTGCATAGATAACAAAAAAGAATTTAAGTAGGTATCTTATCTATTCCGGGATTTGTCTATTTTTGTGGTTTTCTAAGAGCTTCTTGTAAATCCTTAATGGCTCTGCCCCCCCCCATTACACTTCATTTCGTTATCTTCTTCTATTATATATATATATATATATATATATATATATATATATATATAATAAAGAATAGAGGGGGAAATGTGGACAAAGGAACAAAACACAGACAAGTATATGTAGGAGATATATTTCACCGTTCAGTCGTTTATTTCTGGTTTTGTTATCCAGTGACATGCTGGACATCTTCGGGTTTTTTTAATCATAAACGACTGATGTAGCCGAGCTTATTGCACGGCGAAATATATCTCTTACATATATTTGTCTGAGTTTTGTTCCTTTGCCTACATTTCTCCCTCTATTCTCTACTACATTCTGTTGGATTTACTCCAATCCATCTATCCTCATATTCACACACACATATATATATATATATATATTATATTATATATATATATATAATATATAATTTCTAAACTCTACCGGTGTGGAAAAAAACCTATAACTCAGTTTTCAAAATAAAATTTTTTAAAAATTAAAACTGACATATCAGGAAAAAAATTACAAAAAGGAAAAGACCAGTACACCCGTATTCAGAATTATCCTGACGAATGATTCGGGTGAAACCTAGGTAAATAGTATCTGACACATGTAGGTCCTTATTTATGTCAGTTTGAATTTTCAATTTTATTTTGAAAACTGAGTAATATGTTTTTTTCCACACCGGTAGAGTTTAGAAATTATATATATATATATATATATTATATATATATATATATATATATTATATATATATATATATATATATAAAGGTTTATATATTTATATATATATATATATATATATATACATATATATATATATGAGGTAGGTAAAAGGATAGTGAACAAGAAATGATAACTCAAAACAAATCTAAGAGTTGAAATATTTCGTCTGATTTATAAGGACACCTTCAGTCAAATGATTTTTATTGAAAGCAAAATTACGTGCAAGTACATGTGATTTGGTGAGGGAGTGAGTTAGTAGAGGAAGTGAAGGGTAGGGAGGGAGGATAGGGGCTGACATGAATGAAGTGTGGTGATAGTTTACAGGAAGTCATTTGACTGAAGGTGTCCTTATAAATCGGACGAAACGTTTCAACTCTTAGATTTGTTTTTAGTTATCATTTCTTGTTCACTATCCTTTTACCTACCTCATACTGTCGGATTCTACTACATCCATCCTATCTACATATATTATATATATATATATAATATATATATAGAGAGAGAGAGAGAGAGAGAGGGGAGGGAGAGAGAAATACCGTGTTCTCTGTCGGGTGTGGATGAAACTATATGGCACAAAGTTATGCAGTTGCACATTTGTCATTGACAGGTTGGTTTGCGTAGTTTCGTATGTGGTGTGAGCTAGTGGTAGAGTCACTGACTCTGCTCTCTGTAGTCGCTGGTTTGTTCCCCGTTGGGGGCACGGTACACACTGCTGATGACACCTAATATAGGACGAAAGAGCTGTCCAGTGTTCCGTACGTCGCACCCGTTATTCGCTGAATTTGCTAGTCATGACTATATATATATATATATATATATATATATATATATATATTGATGGATTAATCCACCGAAGTTCATATCCCGAGTACTTTCGGCAATTCGAAGTGCCATCATCAGGGGTGATGTGTTCCAGTTTTTGTTTTTTTTTCGAAGTATATTAATGGATGTGGAGGTTGGAAGGAGGAGAATTGATAGGAAAATTTAAAACTTAAAACAACTAACCTCGTTACCCGCAAAAACTCCTCCCCAGACAAGTCGGCTTAATGAGACCAATGTAGTATACAAATTTAAATGTCCCGTAGGAGATTGCTCCCCCCCCAAAAAAAAATGAAAATACCTATATTGATTTTAGCTCAACGATTAGATTTATCTTTTATATATATATATATATATATATATATATATATAAAAGATAAATATAATGAGTCAGACGAACCTACTATTAGTTTCGCTTAATGCTCTTCAGGGCTAAGATCTTACTCGAGTTATATGAATATATATATATCTTATATACATATATATACATATAAATTGTTTTTTTCTTTTGGCCAAATATTGTACCAATAGATTATTTTTTGTTGGTACGACTATCTTGGTCTTTTCTTTTTTTCAAAAATTTTTTCTCCCCGGTTGATGTTTGGTAGTATATTTTTACAATCAAACTATTTGCTGGGTTTTTTCTCACCGCAAGGATTTACCAACACGCTTGGTATATTAAATTATATATATATATATATATATATATATATAGCTACAAGTTAGCGACTACAGATATGTTATTTTTCATTGCCCATCCCATCGCACAAATCAGATAAACAATTTCTCTGTGAGTGACTAAAAAAGAAGTCACGAAAAATGCCGGGAAAACAATCAGATGTTATCAGCCACCAACACATTTCGCGAAACTTGCCACGTAGGTCGATTTCAATTAGCGCCATTTTGTGTCCGCCATCTTATTGCAATTGTGTGCATCTAATTTAGCGCCGCTGCCGATTGTCGCTTACGTAATTGAGCGGGCAGTGTTGGTTCAATCAATCAGCCAATAGGCGCGGGAAAACGGAGGGAGAAGTTTGGGATGCGGATGGGCGTTTGCGGATTGGCCGGAACGTTTCGATTAGGTGAAGATTTCGGCTTTGAAAGTTAATTGGGATAATGTCCTGAAGAAGAAGAAGAAGAAGAAGAGAAGAAGAAGAAGAAGAAGAAGAAGAAGAAGAAGAAGAAGAAGAAGAAGAATTCGGAGACAGTTGCTCAGCAGCACGATGATGACCAACATGAAGAACTCCAAAGAGTTTCGGATTTGATGAACCTGGATCGATGGGATCGGTTTCAAATTGGAATGGAAATTAATAGTATTGCTTCCCAAAGTATATAATAAAAATGCGAAGAGATATTGTTTCTGCAGTACATTGACTGATTAGCTGATTGATTGGTTTTAAAGGTAGGTCAACCTGTCTAGGGTTATTTTATACCTAGACTTTAGGAAAGTGCTTATATTGTATACGATTGATCGATTGGATGGTTCTAACGGCATTTCGACCCGCCATAGGTTAATTTATGCCGAGATGTTAGTAAAATGGGTTATTTCCTATAAGTCTAACATAAAAAAGGGGAACCACTCTTGACTGATAAATTATTTATTTATTTTCCCATTAAAGTAACCCTAAACCCTGACCCTAACCCCGTCTTCTTTTTTCCTAGTAGACCAATAAATAAATAAATAATTTATCAGTCAAGAGTGGTTCCCCTTTGTTTATGTTAGAGTTATTGGAAATAACCGTGAAGTGCTTACATTGTATGTGATTTTAACAGCATTTCAACTTGTTAGGGCTATTTTATGCCAAGACAATAGGGAAGTGCTTACATTGTATATTATTGATTGATTGATTTCAACGACATTTCAAACCGCCTCGGGTTATTTTAAACTTTAATATTAAGGAGGTGCTTAGATTGTATATGGTTGATTGATTTTTACGGCATGTCAACCCGTCTGGAGTTTTTTCCCTAGAAATTAGAGAAGTGGTTACATTGTATACGATTTATTGATAGCTGATTTTAACGGCATGTCAAACCATCTGGGGTTATTTATACCTAGCGATTAGAGCAGAGATTACATTGTATATAATTGATTGATTGATAAATTGATTGAATTTAACGGCACGTTAACCCAAAAAGTTATTTTATGCCTAGGGATTAAGGAAGTGCTTATATTGTACATGATTGATTGATTCATTGATTTTAACGGCATTTCAACTCGTTTGGGGTTATTTAATGCCAAGAGATTAGGGAAGTGCTTACATTGTATATGATTGATCACTTGATTTTAATGGCATTCCAAACCATTTGGGGTTATTTTATGACCAGAGATTACGGAAGTGCTTACATTGTATATGATTTATCACTTGATTTTAATCCCGATAAAGTTTTGAAATAAATCAATTCTTAATGGATAATACAATTTTGTTTATCAACTCATGTTTTTCTATTTAACCCATAGATGGGACCCTAACAGGTACTACCACTCCGATAGAGTTTAACGTCATTCCCAGGACATGTAGACCTTCAGTCACCGCCTTCTAGCACCCATATGATAAAAAGGGGTTGGGGCTTGCCATAAGGGCAATAGGGTTGTGAAAATCATGTAGGTGCTAGGGCTTGACGTGACCAGCCGATTGATCGGAGGAGGCCTGTCCGACCGCCCGTCTAGCCCAAGATAGGGCCAAAGTGGAGTATAGCAAGTCATGAACTGCTCATCCACCTTGGCTCTATCCTTAAGCATCACGGGTCGCCACCCACAGCCAACAGGTGGTCCCATTGGGGAATTCTTACCCCTCTGCAGAGGTGCAGTCGGAGCATTCTAACGCCCCAGATGACAGGGCTGTCTCTCGGTCCAGCAACCACAACACATGGGTTAGACGCTTGGTGTCTGTCCCTTAAGTGGGGGACTGTGCCTCCCAACCAACTATCAGTGACTTATTTCTATAAATAACAATTCATCACTTTTTAGGACTTAGTCCTAACTTTTCTGTATCGTATTATATCTTGTCATGTATGTATGTTCGTTTCCACGTGCTCAGACAAAGAAAGTCTGCATTTGTTATTTATCTGCGTTATTCGGACTATTGTCTCCATCTTCATTGTTATTTGTACAACGTTTCGGCTGATATACCCTCCGGCTTTCTTCAGGTATTTCTTGTCGGACTCGGGAACCTTCTCGGACTCGGGAACCTTTTTTTTTTAACTCGGGAACTTTCTTGTCGTAATCGGGAGCCATCACGGAACTTTGAACTTGACCCTTTATTCAGTCCACGGGGGTATCCTGTTCTCATTCCAGCTGGAAACATAGCCTAGTGGATAAGGTAGTTAGGTTAAGACAGTTCTAAGTGACAGTTATCTCTGGATTCCGGGTTCAATCCTGAGTAGCGGCAGTAACATAGAAAAATAATTAACACAACTCCTACCCCAGATATCACGAGTTGGATCCTCGAAGGATGCCCATTAAAATCCCTATGTAAAACAAAACTTTCGTTGATCTAGCTGCTCTGAAAAGAAAATTCATGTGTACTATTTAAAATATCAAATCACCCCCCCCCCCAAAAAAAAAAATTCTATGCTGTTTTCATTTAAAATATCATTTTTTAATTATCTTCACGAATATAAATCAAACCTTCCATTATTTTTGCTCAAAAACCAAGATTTCGGTGATAGTGAATGTGTATATATATTTACTTTGTCGTTGATTGTTTTTATTTTCGAAGTTCCCTCCGGGCATACACGTCCAAACAACTGCCCTTTATATATGTATTAGAAGTTGCTACCCAGCGTTGCCTGGGTAAAGGGGGGATTTTTAAAAGTTACTCTCGCAGATCCATTATTACTTATCGCGAGTGAGATCCTCACTGGTTGCCCCATAAAAATCCCCACGGAAATATATAACAATATAGTAAGAAATTTCCATTCAATGATTTACAATTAAAAAAAAGAAGATATAAATGATGCAATTAATTCAATCAATCAATATTAGATTTCAAAGCGAAAAAAAAACATACAAAAAAAGATAAACAAAATAACATGCAAATGACTTTCCCTTCTGTTAATTTTCAAATTTGAATTTTTAAATATCTTCCCAAATATAAATAAAAATCTTCATTATTTTGGCTCAAACACCAAGCCCTGGCGATATTTAATGTGTACATATATTTACTTTGTCGTTAATTGTTTTATTTTCGAAGTTTCCTCCGGACATACACATACACACAACTGCCCTTTATATGTGTAAAATCATTCCTCTCTTATTATTAAAGAAGGGTTGACTTGCCTAATCATCTAAACCTCGTAATCCGTACGGAGAAAAGTGTTTCTGGCTACGTATCCCATTTTAATATGGGGTACCGCTCATCTGATTGGCTGTTACTAACAACCAATCAGATGCGCGGTGCTTGGTATTTGAATGCGATATAGTTCTACAACCGTCCATAAAAAATAATTTTTTTGTCAATTGTCTTTTAGCGGCTATTGTTGGTGGTTGTACCAGAGTTTGATCACCTCTGATAGGGTCAGCAGGGCGAGGGAAGTCTGATGTTGGAAGACCCGAAACTTCCCAATGAACCCTGCGGATTACATCACTGACAACAACCACCAGTGCCCCAAATGTAGGAGCGTATATTTAATGTATAGATAGATAGATATGTACGTACGTTGGAAGGATACTATGAACTTTCTAACATATTATAAGAACATTCTCATCTTATAATACCATTATATACAGAAAATAATCGAATAATGTTCTTAACATATACAGGATGTGATGAGTAAATTGTAACCATTTAAAACTTAATTTCCCGATGTGCTTTGTTTCTTTCAGGTTTTGTCTACTGTGCAGCAAACTACAGGGTGTCTACAAAGTCTTGAAAAAGTTTTTTAAATTGAACATTTAATAACTCACATTGTACAATTGATAAAATCTTTTCATAAAAAACATAAACAAGTTTAACTCTTAAATGTTTGACATTAATGTATTTGTTTTATTATTGCACTTCAACATGACCGCCATCTTTGTTGATACATTTTAGCGGGACTTTATGGACACCCTGTAGAGACCATCAGACACTATTTAAAGGGAAAGCAGTACCATGACGCAATTCACTCCCCAGAAGATATAGAAATTGCATGATTAAAATAATATTTTACATTAAATTAGAATGGAAATTAGAATTAAACGTAGCACAAGTGAAATACAAAAGAAAATTTAGAAGGAAATAAAAATAGAAACACAAGAAGTACACTCCTTATGAATATTTGTTTAATTTTAGCTTCGGTTGAAGAGGTGGGAAATACTTTGTTTTCTTTTTCTTTTTTTTTTCTTTTTTGCAATAGTAATAGATATCTAATAAGGTCCATTTTGATTGGTTCACAGAAAATAATCAAATCCTCATATGTTTATTTTAAACAAAAAATATTTTTTTTTAAATTGGAGTAAAAAGCGATATTCTCTCACTACCATATCTGTCTGTCTGTCTGTCTGTCTCTCTCTCTCGCTCTCTCTCTCTCTCTCTCTATATATATATTATATATATATATATATATAGAGAGAGAGAGAGAGAGAGAGAGAGAGACACACACACACACACACACATATATATATATATATATATATATAATATATATATATATATCACAAATATAGATATAATGTAAATATTAATATATATCATATTATAATTTTTTTAACCTATATATGGTTTGATCAGTGTGGATGTGTGAGTACCCGAATGTATGCATATAATATATATAATTATATATATAATATATATATATATATATATAATGTATTGTATATATATATATATAATATATATATATATATATATATATATATATATAAGTATATTAATAATATAAATGTATATTATATAGATATCTATATCTATATTATATACTCATATCATGCATTAATATATTATATACATATATATATACTCATATTTATGCAGGGGCCGGGTTAGCTCAGTCGGTAGAGCATTTGACTAGAAACCACAAGGTTCCTAGTTCAATAACGGTCCTCTCCAACTCAGCGTATGAGTAGCACAGGGATATGTGTGGTAAAGTAAGGAACTGATGGTAGGTGTGGCGCTCCACCTCAGACGCTAAAAATAATCTCCTTGGTTTAGCGCAAGTGAAAAGGGGATAGACTCCCTCGCTGATTGGCTGATACTGACTTTAGGCCGCCCCGACGACTTTACTTATATATATATATATATATATATATATATATATATATATATAAAGTAAAAGTAAGTAAAGTTGTCGGGGTGGCCTGAAGTCAGTATCAGCTAGACAGTAAGGGAGTCTATCCCATTTTCCCTGGCGTTTGACCAATGAGATTGTTTTTTGGCGTTTAGAACGGGATTCTACGCCTACCATCATCCACTAACTTTACTCATACGCCGAGTTGTTGAAGGCCGGTATCAAACCAGGAACCGTGTAGTGCCTAATCGGACATTCTACCGACTGAAATAATATGTATGTATGTATGTATGTGTGTGTGTGTGTGTGTGTGTGTGTGTGTCTGAAGAGAAAGTCTAATAAAATTAGATATGAATTAATATATAAATATAAATAAAGATATACACAGACACAGACACAGACACACACCACACACACACACACACATATATATATATATATATATATATATATAGATAGATAGATAGATAGATAGATAGATAGATAGATAGAATAATCAACGCGTAAATTACATTATTATATCTTTGCTGAAACATAACATTAAATAATTTATCATCTCTCTTCTCTCTCTCTCTCTCTCTCTCTCTCTCTCTATATATATTATATATATATATATATATATATATATTATATATATAAAAGTAAAATCCGGCAGTGTTGGCCTAAAAGTTTTCTGGTGGGAGCGGAAGTGTGGTTTGACCTTTCAAAGGTCACTGCTATCTGAAAAAGACCATCTGGGATTTTTAGAGAGTATGTCGGTGGCGGATGCGGCCCGAGAGGCGACGATCACCATGGAGACCCCAGAATCCAATGAAAGGAAGGAGGCAAGCACGAACGGCCTGAGAGGAAACAGATGGCCTCAAAGGTGATAAAACAACGACGCTAAGAGAGAGAGAAAGAGAGAGAGAGAGAGTGGGGGAGAGAGAGAGAGAAAGAGAGAGAGAAAGAGAGAGAGAGAGAAAGAGAGAAATAATATAATCCGACTATTATTAGAAATAATAATAATAATGATAATAATATTAATAATAAAAACAACCGGTACTATTGTTAGTAGTCCAACTACTACTAGAACTACTACAGCTACGATGGATACAAATAATGGTACTCTGGGAATGAGTGTAATGAAATGACCTCACACACATAATATAATTATATATATATAATTATATATATATATATATTATATGATGTTAAACAAGCATCCAAAAAGGCATATCTCCTGTTTAACATTTTATTTGTGATTTTTTCCAATTTTCTGGCCAACTTTTTAATGTCGGGTGAATTGATGGATAAGTCCACCGAAGTTCAGTTCCCGAGTACTTCTGGCACTTCGAAGCGCCATCATCAGGGGTGATGTATTCCAGTTTTTTTTTTTGTGTTTTTTTTTTTAAACTGGAATACATCACCCTGATGTGGCGCTTCGAAGTGCCGAAAGTACTCGGGAACTGAACTTTGTGGACTTATCCATCAATTCCACCCAGACATTAAAAGTTAGCCAGAAAATTGGAAAAGATCACAAATAAAATTGTTAAACAGGAGATATGCCTTTTGTTTAACTCTACATGTAAAAATGAAAGAATGCTGCCAAATACACACACACACACAACACACCCACACACAGCACACATATATATATATATATATATATATATATAAAGGGCATTTGTGTGTATGTGTATGTCCGGAGGAAACTTACAAAATAAAACAATTAACGAAAAAGCAAATATATATACACATTAAATATCACCAGGGCTTTGTTTTTGAGCAAAAATAATGAGATTGATTTATTTTTGTATAATGGGGCTTCTTGCGAAGATTCCAACTCACAATTCAAGAATAATGGATCTACGAGACTACCTTTTACACCAGCCGCTTTACCCAAGTGACGCTGGGTAGCCACTTCTAATAACCATAAACACAACATTTTTGGTAAATGAATGTTACTTTGTATCGGATAAACTTTCGTTCCAATCTTAATATTTATATATTTTTTTATATTTGCCCAACACTGGACTTTACGGTAAATGTGTAATTGTTAGCGGCTAGCTCAGTCCGGTAGAGCGTTCGGCTAGAACACACAGTTCTAGTTCGATACCGTCCTCGCCAACTCAGCGTATGAGTAGCAGAGGGATCTGTGCGTGAAAGTAAGGAGCTGATGTAGGTGGTGGCACTCCACTCAGATGCTAAAAACAATCTCTTGGTCTAAGCGCTATTAGAAAAGGGGATAGACTCCCCGCTGACTGGCTGATACCGACTTTAGGCCGCCCCGGTCGACTTTTTTTTACTTTTATTTATATATATAAGAGAAATTGAAAACGAAAGTGTTCCAAAAATAAGATGAATTTATTTAATCGAACGCGTTAAACGTATTTTGGTTTGATTTAAACCTTCATCAGGATAGATTTGGGTGAAGAAATTGATGGAATGTTGATAGATGAAAGGAGTTTTTGAACAAAAATTTATAAAAAGTTTGTAATTTATTTGTTCTGCCGTTATATTATTTCATATTACCCCATACTCAGACACCAATAAAAGAGAATATTTGACGCCATATTTCAATCGTTTACGCTTCCAGCATCCTTTTTGTTTCAAACTTCACATTTTTAACAGTTTTTTCTCATTTTTTGTGATAAAATTTTTTATTACCTTTCTTATATCAACAAATGCCCCTGAGAAGGTCTATTAATAATCGAAACACGCAGCGTCGGCTAATTACGCTTACCACTCAATTATTTAAACTGTTTTTTTCAATTTCTTAATATACTACGATACCGTGGAATTCACTTTCATCTCTTCACACACACACCAGCACACACATACACACACACGACACACACGCACACACACATATATATATATATGTGTGTGTGTATGTGTAGTAATATATATGTGTAGTATATTACAAAGAATGAAAAAACACTTCCTTTAACTTCATATATATATATATAGTAGGGATATATATTAGAGAGGAGAGAGGAGAGAGAAAGAAAGACATAGAGAAATACGAGATAGATAGGATATGAACGAGAGAGAAGAGAGAGAAGAGAGAGAGAGACAGACGACAGACAGAGACAGTACGACAAAACAGAGAGAGAGAAGAGAGAGACAGACAGGCCGGCAGACATATATATATATATATATATATATTATATATATATATATATATGATATATTATATGAAGAGACGAGAGAGAGAGAAGAGAGAGGAGAGAGAGAGAGAGACAGAGGGGAAGAAAGGGAGAGAGAAAGAAAGAGATAGATAGGAACAGAGAGAGAGAGACGAGAGAAGAGAGAGAGAACGAGAGAGAGAGACAGACGACAGACAGCAGGCCAAATATATATATATATATATTATATATATATATATATATATATATATATATATAATATTCCGTAGTAAGGTCTTTCCATGTGTGGTTTAACCAGCTGATGCAGGTAGACCATAAGAGTGATGTTCTTGTGATTACTGAAGAATTTGCCGTATTAATCGGTTTGAAATAAATTATTGTAATGAACAAGTTTAGAGTTTTTCTTTCATTTTACTAAATATATATTATATTAGTTCTATATATATATTATATATATATATAGAGAGAGAGAGAGAGAGGAGAGAGAGAGAAGAGGGGGGGAGGGGGGTTGCGGTGATGACCAGTTTGGAAGTTTATGAAAAGACGGATTTAATAGTTTAACGTTGAAGAAAATAGACTCACCCTAATCGTTAGCACGTGCAAAGAGACAATATGGAACGTTGCCTCTTGGCTGAGAAATGAGGGAGTCAATTTTTCTTCGCTCGCCAAGTTTTAGATTTTTATTTTACTTTCTCCTAAGAGCTAAAAATGTGTTAATAAATCCGGCCAAATCTGTCACTGGTGACCCTCAGTTCACGCTTCTAACCCACAATTATAAAAGGGTAGGCTTGGGTTTATTTCCTTGTAGCTCCAACATAAAAAGAGGAACCATCTTGAATGAATTTTAAATCTGTTATATAATCTACCCATTATTTTCCCTTAAAACTAACCTAAACCTAAACCTAACCCTAACCTAACCCTAACCGTTTCTTTTTCCCTGGGTCGATGCATAAATAAAGTAAGATATTTAATCAGTGCAATCAGAGTGGTTCCCTTTGTTTATGTTGGAAATTAATGGGAAATAACAGGTTTGGTTGGGTTTGTTTTAGTTTTACGCGCATACTCAATCCCGTAGGTCATTTAAAAATGAGCCGCAAAGTTTTGAAATAATTAATTCATTAATGGATAGCTCAATCTTTTTTTATAAACTCATTGTTTTTCCTATTTAAACCTATAGATGGGACCTCAACAGGTACTACCACTGCTGGGTCGGAGTGGACCTGGAGCAATGGTGATGAAGGGGTACTACCACATTCTGCAGACCTCCAGAACTGGAACCTCACCATCAGAATAGTTTAACGTATTCCCAGGACATGAATATCTCAGTCAACTGCCTCTAGCATCATATGAATAAAAGGGATTGGGTGTTTGCCATAGAGTCAAGGGTCGGCGACAATCATATATGTGATAGGGCTTGACGTGACCAGCCATTAATCGGAAGGGGCTTCTCCGAACGCCCGTCTAACCTAATAAGACCAAGTGGGGGTGTTGCAATGTCATGGACAGCTCCACCAGGATTCCGTTCTTTTAATATGCCAGGGTCGCACCCACAGCCAACAGGAGGCTTATTTGGGGAGGAGGTTCTACTCCTCTGCAGAGGTGGCGAGGTCCCTTTGTATTCTTATGCCCAGCCGATACTGGCTGTTGTATTTGGTAATAGTGATTCGTGTGAATTTTCAAACAAAAACTCCTAATTCTATTTTTATTATTGTAGATTCATCTTACTTTACTGTCTCCACTCAGCACTGCTGTTGATTGATTGGTTTGTTGTTGTGTTGTGTTGTTCTTGCTTCTTCTTCTTCTTCTTGCTTTCTCTCTTCTTACCTCGTTCCCTTCTTCTTCTTCTTCTTCTTCCTTCCTTCCTTCTCCCTTCTAATTTTCTTTTATTCTCTTCTTCTTCTTCTTCTTTTCTTCCTTGCTTCTCTCTTCTTCGTTCTTCTTTCTTCTTTTCTTCTTCTTCTTCTTCTTTTCTTCTCCTCTTCTTCTTTCTCGCCTTCCTCATCTTCTTTTCTTCTTCTTCTTACCCGTTCTAAATTTTTTTCTTCTTCTCTTCTCGTTCTTCCTTCTCCTCTTCTAAATCTTCTTTCTTCTTCTTTGCTTCTTCTTCTTCTTTCTTTCTTTTCCTCTTCCTTCTAAATTTTCTTCTTGCTTCTTCTGTCTTCTCTAACATTTTCTTCTTCTTCTTCTCTTCTTCTCTTGCTTTCTTCTCTCCTTGTAAATTTTCTTCTTCTTCTTTCTTTCTTCTTCTTCATTCTTCTCCCTTGTAAATTTTCTTTACTTACTTCCTTCTTCTTCTTCTTCTTCTGGTCTTCTTCCCTTCCTGTCTAAATCTTTTTCTTCTTCTTCTCTTTCCTTCTCCTTCTTCTTCTTCTTCTTACTGTCGTTTTCTTCTTCTTCTTCTTCCTTCTCCCTTCTAAATCCTTCTTCTCTTCTTCTCTCCCCTCGATAACATCTTCTCTTCTTTTTCCTTTCCTTCTTTCTTCTTGCTTGGGTTCTTCGTTCCTTGCTTCTTCTTCTTCTTCTTCTTCTTTTCTTCTTTGTCTACAATAATAAACGAAACCCTAAATTAAAAGTATCGAAACATCAAGTTAACAGAACAATATCTTTTGTTAATATATTCGTACCCACCCCAGCGCCGATGCCTCATGCCCTCTGACATCAGCCCACTACCGTTATGCGCCACGACCGTTCCCCGAAGTCTCCCTCCCATCGCGCCTATTTTCTTAAGCTTTACAATTAAAACAAAAGTTAAAAAAAGAAAGAACTGAATGTCCTTTGATTGTGAAAAAAGGAGAAAAAAAAGGAAAAAAAAGAAGAAATTAATTGGCCTGATTAAGACTCCATACTAAAAAAAACATAAATAGTGTTTCTTCCTGCCAACGCATTTTATTAAGAACACAGTCTGGTGACATTTTGGGTTCTGATCGATATCCCGCCTCACGCTTAAGATGTAGTCTTATTTTTTTGTTATGGTTTCGCAAAAGAAATAGTGCTTGCTGGAGAAGCTCTTAAACATAGAAATAAAAAGGCAACTAAAAAACTGATTCGCTGCATCTAATCTAATACATGTTGGGTGTATGTTGTACGGAGGAAAGTACGAAATAAAAACAATTATGAAAAGTTAAATATATAATACAATTTTATTATCAAGTATTAAAAATTAATGATTAACGAGAGATAGGCAGTGAGAAAATGCGGGTTATGAATTCAAGGAACGAGAGGTAGCAACATATGAAATGCAACAGGTTTTAATAACAAATATCACATGTTAAAGGTGTAGCACAAAGAGAGAAAGTTCATAGTTTTTGGTCGGACAACGCGACCCGAGGTTTATAAAGATTCTTTAGGGTTAGCGGCCCATGTACGTGAGGTATAGCCGTATGTTATTATTTTAGTTCTCAGCTCCGTAGGTCTTAGCGCAAGTTATATTTAGTTTAGTTTGGGTATTGGTTAGCAGACCGTTTCGAGGTAAGGCCGTTTTTAAATTTTGGTTGTGGGTTTTGTGTTGGGTTGCAAAAGTTTAATTCCTGTTAAACCTTTCGGCTGTATATGGTATAAGGGATGAAGTTGTCCGGGTTGCCATTTATCTCGTGGCTCCCTTAGTTTGTTTATCCTGGTGATTAAAGTATTAACTATAAGCCTTCAATGGGTCAAAAAGATAGAATCCTCAAGGTCTAGAAGCAGGTTATAGATGAAGTCGCGTCTTTGGGTATTATTCTATCCGTATGTCTAGTTCGTAAAGAAAAAGAGGTCATAACACTTACCTTGAAATTAGTATACACCCAAAGGGGGTGTCAGGTGTGGAAGAGGTGTTACCGCCCATGGGGGTTTTTTTTTTTTTTTTTGAATGGTCAAACTAAAGAGGATACGGGCCGAGCCAGCAGTCAGTCCTAGAAGGGGTACAACTAAGAAGGGGAAGGAATCGCTAACGTCATGGCTTTTTTTAAAGTCACCACGTGCCTACTAATGATTTAGGGTGGCTGCTGCTGGCTGTGTCGGTGACATTCGACCCTGTCCCCTAGGGACACAGTGCCGGTGTTGTATGAAAGAAATAACGATAAAATTTCATAAACCAAGCTTGGTTTTTGAGCCAAAAGAATGGAGGTTTGATTTAAATGTTCTCGATACATTTAAAAATTAAGTACTTATTTATCAAATACGTTAAATTCTACTCGGCCATTTTCGGCGGTTTCTTTCTAGTAAAACAAATGGAGCTCAATCAAATTTTTTTCTTTTTCCATTTTATCAGAATAATGTTAATATTTAATGTTATTTGATCTATGGCGCTTTATTCTGTAAGTTGTGTGTATGTATGTTCCGGAGGAAAGTGAACGAAAAATAAAACAATTATGAAAAGTTAAATTATATACACATTTACTATCACCTAGAGCTTCGTTTTTGTGCACATAATGGAGGATTTTATTATATCTGGGAAGATATCTAAAAATTACGATTTGTAATAGAAAGAGAAGGGAACAATATTGGTGGCATTCGGGAGTAAATATAAATCAATCAGTGTAGACCAAAACAATCAATGGATCTGCGAGACTATACTTTTTATTATCTCCACCCCCCCGGACTTTCCTAACACAGGTAACGCCGGTAACCGCTCTAGTAAATATATAAGATTTAATCAGATAAACAAGGTTTTTGTTTTATCAATGCCTCTGCAGCTCTTGGTAGTATATAAATATATAATGGGGCTGAGGCATATTTTTTGGGGCGGGGGTACTTGGTTTTTTTTTACCCTGTAGCGGATTGTTTTCCCTGTAATTGGAATTTATTGTGTTGACTAGATCTTTCGGTCTACACGGTACCTGTGCCCTTCGTGGGAATAGGCGTGGTTTTCACCGACACACATAGCAGCAGCTGCCCTAGACGGCTTTTAAGTCACGTTTTGAGAGTTCCTTATAAAGGCCTTACAGTGGTTACTTCGACCTTCTTTTAGGTTTTAACCTTAAAGGGGTCAACACCTCTTCTAACAAGTGTCCCTTTTATAGGGTGACTGCTGGCTATCAAGCAACACCTCCTCGTTGGTCATCAACAAGGTAAGTGCTTTATGCACTCTCTTTTCTACAATGCTCAGATTACGACAGAATATAACCTCGAAGGATTTCTTGCCATAGCCGCTGCTTTCTGGGCCTTGAGAAGATTTTACTATTTTCACCCTTGAAGCCGATGAGTAGTTACCGTTCTTTTTACCCAGGATAATCAACAAAGGAGCCGACGATTATGCAACTTTTGGACAAGCTGCTTCCCCCTGTTGAATACGTTCAGTCGTAAGGCTGTAGCAGATTTAATTTTTTGCAACCACCTCACAACCAATACCAAACTAACTAACGAATTTATCTAACTACGGCTAGACCTTTTACGGTGCTGTGAAACTAAACGGCTAATACCTCAAAACGGTGGCTGTATCAACCAAACAAACTAACACTCANGAGAACGAGACCAGGACGATATGTAATCTAGTACCTTATAGTACACGACTGCGGGGGCAGGTTTGTGTGTATGTATGTCGAATGTGAATCCTATACATATATACCCCCACGGGCAGTTTGTGTGTATGTATGTCCCGAATGTAATCTATACATATATAAAGGACCAGTTGTGTGTAATGTATGTCCGAATGTAATCTATACATATAAAGGGACAGTTGTGTGTATGTATGTCCAAAATATACTCTATACATATATAAAGGGCAGTTGTGTGTATGTATGTCCAAATGTAATCTATACATATATAAAGGATATTTGTGTGTATGTATGTCCGAATGTAATCTATCCATATATAAAGGGCAGTTGTGTGTATGTATGTCCGAATGTAATCTATCCATATATAAAGGACAGTTGTGTGTATGTATGTCCGAATGTAATCTATACATTTATAAAGGACAGTTGTGTGTATGTATGTCCGAATGTAATCTATACATACATAAAGGGAAGTTGTGTGTATGTATGTCCGAATGTAATCCATACATATATAAGGGGCAGGTGTGTATGTATGTCCGAATGTATCTATACATATATAGGGCAGTTGTGTGTATGTATGTCCGAATGTAATCTATACATATAAAGGGCAGTTGTGTGTATGTATGTCCGAATGTAATCTATACATATATAAGGACAGTTGTGTGTATGTATGTCCGAATGTATATATATAAAGGGCAATTGTGTGTATGTATGTCCGAATGTAATCTATACATATATAAAGGACAGTTGTGTGTATTTATGTCCGAATGTAATCTATACATATGTAAAAGTGTTGTGTGTATGTATGTCCGAATGTAATCTATACATATAAAGGACAGTTGTGTGTATGTATGTCGAATGTAATCTATACATATATAAAGGACATTTGTGTGTATGTATGTCCGAATGTATTTATGTCTATACATAATAAAGGAGTTGTGTGTATGTATGTCCGAATGTATTCTATACATATAAAGGCAGTTGTGTGTATGTATGTCGAATGTAATCTATACATATATAAAGGACAGTTGTGTGTATTTATGTCCGAATGTAATCTATACATATATAAAGTATGTATAGAATGTCTATACATATAAAGTGCAGTTGTGTGTATGTATGTCCGAATGTAATCTATACATATATAGGGCAGTTGTGTGTATGTATGTCCGAATGTAATCTATACATATATAAAGGGCAGCTGTGTGTATATCTGTATGTCCGGGAGACACTTCGAAAATAAAACAATTAATGACAAAGTAAATATATATACACATTAAATATCACCAGGGCTTGGTTTTTGAGCAAATGAAGATTTGAGTTATATTTGGGAAGATATTTAAAAATTCAAATTTTAAAAGTAACAGAAGGGAACGTCATTTGCATGTTATTTTGTTTATCATTTTTTTTTGTATATTTTTTTTCGCTATGAAATATGATATTGATTGATTGAATTAATTGCATCATTTATATCTTTTTTTTAATTGTAAATCCTTGAATGGATATTTCCGTGGAGATTTTTATGGGGCAGCCAGCGATCTCACTCGCGATAAGTAATAATGGATCTGCGAGACTACCTTTTTCATCCCCTCTCTCCACCCAGGCGACGCCTGGTAGCCACTTCTAGTGCAGAATATCTAAAAGTTTGCTCAAATTTTTAGTGCAAACATGAAAAGATAAAATTCTTCAGAATCCTATCTTTCTCAGATATCCAAATAATTTTTTTATGTATAAAGTTTTTATCTAAAGCAGATGCTCTTAAAAACCAAACAAGGTAAAATATTTTACCTCATAAAAAATGAAAATGACGTCATTCACTATAGAGAGTGTAATTTTTTTTTGGCTAGGAAGCTAGTTATAATAATAAATGAATAATAATAATCTATGAAATAACTGATTCAATTGTGTATATACATTTACCATCTCCTACGCGCAAAAAGGATGTGACACAAGAGCAATTTCTTAAGTGGATTTTGACAGGTTTGAATTCAGAGTTTTACTTCTCCAAGACTGGTCACCTATGCAAGATTAAAGAACCCAGTCTGTCCTACTATTGGAATAGTAAGGTCCATATTTCCCAAGAGTATTAGCGTGAAATGGAAACGGCCTCATCCATGATTTAAACTCGTATCACTGACTGCATCTCCTACGACAAACAAAACATTACACCAGGTGCCTCCTTAACAATATATATATATATATATATATATATATATATATATATATAATATATATATATATAAAGTTAATTTCACATAGAATTTGAATAGTTGAATTAAGAATATGTAGAGTATAAATACTTGAAAATTTTAGGTTTGGTTTGGTTTGGTTTGGTTTGTTTTACGGCATATCAACCTCAGTGGGTCATTTAATGCCCATAAAGTTTTGAAATAAAGTCATTCTTAATGGATACTCAATTTTTCTATTTAACCCATAGATGGGACCATAACATGTACTACCACTCCGGGCCAAAGTGGACCAGGGATCAATGGTGATGAAAGGGTGCTCCACATTTCCCAAACCTCCCAAACTGGAACTTCACCATCAGATAGAGTTTAACGTCATTCCCAGGACATGTAGACCCTCAGCCACCGCCTTCTAGCATCCATATGATCAAAGGGGTTAGGGTTTGCCGTAAGGGCATAGGGTTGGGAAAATCATATAGGTGCTAGGGCTTGACGTGACCAGCCGATTGATTGGAGGAGTCCTCTCTGACCGCCCATCTAGCCCAAGTAAGGGTCTAAGTGGAGAGTTGCATGTCATGGACTGCTCATCCATCAAGACTCCGTCCTTAAGCATCACAGGTCGCCATCCACGGCCAACAGTTGGCCCCATTTGGGGGAGTCCTACCCCTCTACAGAGGTGCAGTCGGTGCATTGTAACGCCCCAGTCGACAGGGTGGTGCAAATTTTTAGTAATCCTATTAAATA
Organism: Doryteuthis pealeii; assembly: GCA_023376005.1. Taxonomy (NCBI): domain Eukaryota; kingdom Metazoa; phylum Mollusca; class Cephalopoda; order Myopsida; family Loliginidae; genus Doryteuthis; species Doryteuthis pealeii. Next base: position 81,367,229 of record CM042168.1, read on the forward strand.
TACGGTCAGCATGCATCTACGGATATATTTACTGTCACGTTTAAAAGATCTTTACACTAAAGTTCTAAAATGATGAGCTCTTAAGATATTTAATTTTACCAACCCCTCCGCACGAGTAGGATGTGTCACAGGGTCAATTATTTCAACAAAGTTTGACAGATTTGAATTCAGAGTTTTTCCTCTGCGAAATTAGTTAATCAACTAATGTTAACGATTTCAGTCTGTTCTACTATTTACCCATAACTGAAGGGAGAACATGAGGATGCATACATTTCCCAAGGGTATTAAGCATGATTTGTAATGCAGACAGCCTCCTACGACTATAACCATTACACAACTTACCTTCTTAACAATATATATATATATATATATATATATATATATATATATATATATATATATATATATGCTTCTAAAAATCTATTAAAAACACTTATTTCACCACGCCTGAGCGTGGCTTAATTTATAGTAAAAAAAAAAACTAAAAAAAACTAAAAGAATTTCAAAGAATCCGCACGAGCGCATATACAACGGACCGACATGCCACCACGGATAATCCCGAACATTTCAAATATCTGGCATTCCTCCAACTTAATAACAACAAAAGATTAATACGGCGCAAAGGGATGAATGCTTAAAAAAACACGGATGCTTCTGCCTCTGATGATGAGAAATTTTCTCGAAAATATTTAGGTAAATAAACATCATTTAACACCTATTACATTGCATTGTAAATTGCCTTCAAATTTATATTATATATATATATATATATATATATATATATATATATATATATATATATATCAAAATCACTGAGATTATAATACATCCCGATACGTATATCCACATTCACTTTATATTAACTTCAATTAAAATAAAATAAAATAAATAAGTTTGAACATATTTTAATAAAACCACATTTAATTACTACAAACCCTACAATAATATAAACAATCCCCACCATCGTCGTAAACCAGTAAAAACAATAACACAAGACGGATTACTACCAATGTTTATATTTTGATCGTTGCGAAAACACAACTTCCGCTTTTTTTAACTATTGAATTTCAAAGCAGTGTTCGTCGAATACTATCCCGTAACGAACGAACCGTTTATCGCGAAAGACACACACGTGTAATCGACTGCAATTAATCAATATCATGATTAATCCAGTGGATTTAACCCTGAAGATCCGTATGGTGAAACACAAGTAGGTAATTACTTGTACCTCTATTACAATAAATTTGCTCTACTATCGTATTGAGCACTTTTTATTTTTTATTTGTTATATCGCTGTCTTACCGTGCTGAATTTTGCATCAACTAATGTTGTATACTCTTCTTTTTACTTCTATTCTTCTTCTGCTCATCTTTGGTATCTTACGTTCATCTTCTAGCGTCTGGACTTCGTCTTGGTGGTCGGTCGCACTTAATTCATTTCTTCTTGTTGCCAAGACATTCATCAACCACAAAACCATATTATTTATGTAAGCTTTTATTTACATAACTAAACATTTCATGTAACTAACATAACATAACGTGCGTGTGCAGTGAGCTGCAGCTAAGGCAGAAAGACCTTATCTGCCTGACGTCCAAACTGAAACTGGGAGCCAACCAGGTCCCACGTGACTTCACGTATTTCGCGGGCTTTCTGTAATATTCCATGGAAAGCCCCGCCCGTGATATGAAAAGGGGCTACCCCTTCAGAAATACAGGGGGTTGACAATAATCTATGCATAGATTATGTATCACTAACCATTGTGACCATCTTCACCGGTAAGTCACCTTTTCCAAAATAACACACACATACACACACACACACACACACACACGCGCGCATATATATATATATATATATATATATATATATATATATATATATATATATATACAATTTTAGATAGACTTAATGCAAGTTATCTAAAAGTTCGTAAAATCTTTTAGTGCAAGTATAAAAAGATGAAATTTCTCCAAATCTTAGGTTTCTATGTTAGCCAAATATATATATATATATATATACATGAAAAGTAAACAAACCAACAATGTGTTTGATATGGCTTTTTAGCCGACAATTTTTGGGAGAATATGTGCTTAATTGAAGTCATACCTAATTTTGAAAATTAATTAATTCATGCCTGCCCAATTCATTAATTATCAATTAATTAATTTTCAAAATTAGGTATGACTTCAATTAAGCACATATTCCCCCCCCCCAAAAAAATATATATATATATACCCGGTAGAGCTCTCTAGAGGAGACGTTAATTGAACTTTCACCGTTTAGCGTAAGGCATTACTCGTCTAGTGATTACAAACATACATCAACGTAAGTATGTATCAATTAACTGTTCGCCTCTTACAGTCGGGTTTCGCTCCCAGTTAGAAATAGCTTTTGAACAGACATAATGCAATATATATAAAATGTGGCCCATTTTTTTTTAGTGCAAACATTTCTGAATTTTATCTTTTTTCAGATCTCAGAATATTTTTTTTTTTTAATGTGTAAAGTTTTTGAATAAAGCAGGTGCTCTAGAAAAGACATATATTCAATAAAGGTAGAAAGTTGCAAACTTAATAGCATTCTTTGAGGTTGTGAGAGCGACTGGATTTAGATGTCTTGCTACTATCTGCTCAACACTATAAGATAGATAGATAGATAGATAGATAGATAGATAGATAAAATGAAAGAACGAGGAAGAGATTGATATATAGATTAATAGATAGATAGATAGATTGATTGATAGATAGAATCGGGAAAAAATAGATAAAAAGAACCTTGAATAGATAGATAGGGAGAGAGATATCAACAAACTGGGATAGATAGGTACGTAGATATGAAAAGATTTTCTGTAGTTCCGCACCTCTTTTTCATATTTGTCCTTGTCTCCCCACCCATATGGCCCTGGTACCAAGGGCAGATAATTAATCCCTAATTTTTCCAATACTCCTACTTGTTCTTGGGATAAGGAAGGAGGGTGCTGTCTTGGATTGAGAGGGCAGCTGCAGGAAGGATCTAAGTCTGGCAACAGGATTTTATGTCATGCCACACAAGCAGATCCCAGTCTTGGCTATGAGAATATTTCTGCGACCACATCACCCCTAACATCTGGCTGACTAGCTCCCCAGATTGCAATCCCTTTGAGTATTATGTGTGGGATATGGTTGAGCAAGAGACCAACAAAACTCCATGTGATACCAAAGATAAACTGAAGGCAAGCACAATGGCAGCATTTACCAATTCAAACTAGGAAAGCAGGTGAAATATTAAAAAAAACGAAAATGATGAGATTTTCTAAAAAGACTGCATTGTTTGTTTGTTTGCATTGAGTAATAACGAACAGGACCTGTGGATATACCACAGTGTGATAATTAAATCTTACAAAGCTTCATATGTTTACTTAAGAGTTATTGCGGAATAATAAATCTTATTATAATGGAGATTGTGGGTTTGTGTGTTTGTAACCGAAACTATATTACTATTCAAGTCACAATTCCCTTTGTTATTTACATCACATTCTCCATTCTTTATTTTTTATTTAAACCTCAATTATTAATAAAATTGTTTTACATCATTAAATCTGTTGACCACATCTACATACTAATAACATGCAATTGTATTTATATATACAACAAAATAGCGGTTTACAGTGTGAACGGGAAGGCTAATTTGCATATTGATATTTAAAATTTGACTTTAATAAATATGTGCTTAGTATTATTGATTTCTAATTGTTTGGTTTTATCTTATTGAATATGAACAAAAATCTTGGGGATAAATCTTAAAAGAAATCCCTTAACAAGAAGAAATAACTGTAATATTATTCTTTACTTCCTATTTTAACTAAATAGTTAAATTAGGAAAATTTACCACTGAAAGACGGGAGTAAGGGAAAATGATGGAAGAGTTAGTTTCAAAGCTGTTCTATTTTTCAATCATACCCCTCTGTTCGAAATATTTTTATCTGAATTCTTATTCAGTTTCATTAGCCTTTCTAATTTAACATGATATTTTATTATATTAAAACTTAAATACTTGCAGCCGGAGGGTGCATATATTTGCTAGTATATGTAAATATGAGAAGTAAACAAACAAAAATGTTTCTTCTCCTAGACCGGCTACCTAACAAAGGTTAAAAAGCCCAGTCTGTCCTAGTATTTATCAATAGCTGGAGGGAGAGTATAATTCATACCTTTCCCAAGGTTATTAGCGCTAAGTGAAATGCAATTACCACATCCAGGATTTGAACTCGGAGCGACGAGTCCATTTCCATGACTTAAACCATTACACCACGCGCTTCCATTGAATTGAAACCATATAACTGTGTTCCTAAGAAAATCAAGAAAAGCTCTGTACAGAAAATTGTATAATCTTATATACAATCAAGATTATAATACATTTTAGGGGCCGGGTTTGCTCAGTCGGTAGAGCGTTCGGCTAGAAACCACAAGGTTCCTAGTTCGATTCTGGTCCTCGCCAACTCACCGTGTGAGTAGCACGGGGATCTGTGCGGTAAAGTAAGGAGCTGGTGGTAGGTGTGGCGCTCCACTTCAGATGCAAAATTTTAATTTTGCTTTTGTTTTTATTTTTTATATTAGTTTTAGTTTTTGATCGTTTTATTTTTATGATCACTTAGAAACAGAGGTACTGTATGCAAAATAAATTAGAAACAGAGGTAAGTACGTAAAAGTCGACGAGGCGGCCTAAAGTCGGTATCAGCCAGTCAGCGAGGGAGTCTATCCCCTTTTCAATAGCGCTAGACCAAGGAGATTGTATTTAGCATCTGAGGTGGAGCGCCACACCTTCCATCAACTCATTACTTTACCGCACAGATCCCTGTGCTACTCATACGCTGAGTTGGCGGGGACCGGTATCGAACTAGGAACCTTGTGGTTTCTAGCCGAACGCTTTACCGACTGAGCTAACCCAAAATAAGCGAAGTATAGAAAATTCTAAGAATAAAAACTTACAAAGGAAAATTCTGAATTCAAACCTGTTGAACTCCGCTTAAGAAATTGACCTTGTGTCACATCCTGCTTGTGCGGAGGGGTTGGTAGATATATATATGGTTTCAAGTATTCCTATCAAATACAAATAATTCCACAAACTTTCAAGTTTTCAACATTACTTGACTGTAAGCGTGTTTGTGTGTGTATGTGTGTTTATGTGTATATGTTTGTACGTGTGCATGTATGTGAATATGTGTTTATGTGTGTGTATGTGCGTATATATGTTAGGGAATATATATATATATATATATATATATATATAT
>CM042168.1:81379997-81390147 GCA_023376005.1 Doryteuthis pealeii
CGATACCAGGCCAGAAGTAAGCCCGATGAGAATCGAACTCACTAACAATGGTCTGCGAATCTAGCTTGCTAACCATTACACCACACGAAGAAAGAGTATAGGTGAATGGATGAAATGATAAGCAGAATGTTATTTTTTCTAATTACGGAAAGAAAGAAAGAAAACGAATAATGTCGAAGAGAAACCTGTAAAAAATAATGAAAATCCTTCATCGAAAAAGAAAGAGAAAGAAGAAAAAATACGAACGAGAAAAAAAAATTTAACATCGGTGAGAATTAATTAAATCTGTGTCGTTCTGCGACAGCCTCGTTCTGGAATCAAAAAGCGAAACATGACACACACACACACACACGTTATGAAGAGTGAAATGGGCTTGCCTTGCATTTTATCACATTCGCTTTTTCTCCTCCTCCTCTTCCTCATCTCCTCCTCCTCTTACTATAACCACTACCGCCAACGCAGCCACCCTCACCCACTTATTGGCTTGTAGATATTTTCTTTGTCAATACAATTTTTCGTTCCGTTTTCTCAAAGCAAAAAAGAATAAAACATACACCGGCTTGTCATAATGAGGCTATTGTTCGACTTAAAGTACTTTTGCGATACTTGACAAGTTAAAATGGCGGCTCTATCATATCTATGTTGATAAGAGAGAGAGAGAGAGAGAGAGAGAGAGAGAGAGAGAGAGCTTGGCTGTTTCAGCTTCTTTTATTGTCTGCTGAAACTTTAGTCTGCAGCTCGTAATTATTCTTTGTTTTAATGGACGATGTCGGGGTTCGGGAGTGGGGTGTCTTTAGATACTAAAAACGCGTGCGAGGTACGTCCTGAATCGACACTCAGAAGATACTTTTTTGTTTGTTTGTGTGTGTGAGAAAGGCTTTTGTTTTTCTAAATAATAACTTATTTTGCAAAAGGCTATATATTGTTGACTCTCACACCATCACTCTCAGGCGTTTTTTCCTTCATTTCTTTCTTTCTTTCATTTTTTCTTCTCTTTCTTTTTTTCTTTCTTTCTTTCTTTGTACTAATCTTTCTTTCTTTCTTTCATTCTTTTTCTTCTCTTTCTTTCTTTCTTTCATTATTTCTTTCTTTGTACTAATCTTTTTCTTCTTTTCATTCATTTTTTCTTCTCTTTCTTTCTTTCTTTTTTTCTTTCTTTCTTTTACTAATCTTTCTTTCTTTCTTTCATTCATTTTTCTTCTCTTTCTTTGTACTAATCTTTATTTGTTTGTTCTTTCATTCATTCTTTCTTCTTTCTTTCTTTCTTTCTTTCTTTCTTTCTTTTACTAATTCTTTCTTTCTTTCTTTCTTTCTTTCTTTTTTCTTCTCTTTCTTTCTTTCTTTCTTTCTTTCTTTGTACTAATCTTTCTTCTCTTCTTTCTTTCATTTTTTCTCTTTTCTTTCTTTCTTCTTCTTTCTTTCTTTCTTTGTCTAATCTCTTCTTTCATTCATTTTTTATTCTCCTCTTTCTTCTTTCTTTCTTTCTTTCTCTTCTTTCTTTCTTTCATCTTTTTCTCTTTCTTTCTTCTTTCTTTATACTAATCTTTCTTTCTTTCTTTCATTCATTTTTCTCTCTTTTTTCTTCTTTCTTTCTTTCTTTCTTTGTACTAATCTTCCTTTCTTTTCTTTTTTTTTGTACTAATCTTTCTTCTTTCTTCATTCTTCTTCTTTTTCTTTCTTTCTTTTCCTTCTTTCTTTCTTCATTTCTTTCTTTCTTTCTGTCTTCATTTCTCTCTCTCTCTCTCTCTCTCTCTCTCTCTCTCTCTCTCTCTCTCTCTCTCTCTCTCTCTCTCTCCTCTCTCTCTCATCTTCACGATGTATAAATTACGATACATTATCTATCTATCTATCTCTGTTAATTATAATCAATAGTAATGATATTATGGATGATTTGGACTCATAACTTAAAGTTTCATGCATATGCAATCTTCAGATGAGTCAAATGGTTGAGATCTTAAAAACCAGTAGTCAAAATTGATTATAAATCTGCTCTGCTTTATTAGCATTGAGCACCTTTTCATGCCAATACTTTTCTCATTTATTCTCTATTCATTCTTTATCTCTGTTAATTATATATATCTATATATCTATATCCATCTATCAATCTCTCTCTCTCTCTCTCTCACACACACACTATATATATATATATATAATATATATATATATATATATAAATATATTGACTGATATATGCTTCCCACTCCCATGGTTGAGCACTGTTGGTGGACATTGATTGTAACTTCACCGTTTGTCATTAGCCATGACCCGTCTGTTTACAGATTAGAGTTCTCTGGTGATTGTAAAAACATACCGCCGTAAAATATGTAGCAATTAATTGTTCACTCTAGACTAACGGCTCGCTGATAGCCGCAAGGGTAAGGAACTTGGTAGACGAAAATTCTGTTGGGTTTCGATCCCGGCTAGAGGTAGCTATTAAAATGTCGGGCCGCACTGATGAGAAGTAAACTTCGAAACACGTGTCTGTGGATGACATATATATAATCCAAAAGTCCAGAGAAGAAATCTTCCTTACGACACAATAGTTTTATTTAAAAAACCTGTCACAGTTTGAGAGTTCAATGTGTGCTCTTAATGTTAGAGTCACAGAGCAAATATATAAGTAAAGAAATAACAAAAGACTTAGAGATTGAGCATTATAGTCTATTTCAGGGAGCTTAGCTTTGTCTAAGCTCTCTGAAATAGACTATAATGCTCAATCTCTAAGTCTTTTATATATATATATATATATATATATATATATATATATATATGATAAAATAGCCTGGACGAAGTCAAAACCTGGTTACTGAAGACCGTGCAGGCGAGAAACTGTCAGTAATCTGGTATTGACTCCATGTCAACGCTACTTTAACCCAATATAAACGCCCCAGCAAATATGTTGTGCACTGTTTGCCTGGAAATATAGCACTCATATTATTTATAATATATATTATTGGCATTTCAGTCTCGGAAGACTATAAAATAGTTTTTGTGCCGTTGAAGTTCCAGCGCCTTCTGTGACTGTATAGTACAATGTTAGAAAAGCATTCTCGACCACAGATGTTAGTATGTGGTAGCATAAATTGTTGACAAACCCTGTAGCTGAAGGTGCCATTGGCTTTCAGATCAGACAGTGGAAAAATATCAGCCTCCTAGAGAACATGTCACGGGAAACACGTGACTAGAGTTAGATTTGGTTTCAATCTGAGATCGACGCAGAGTAGATGTGCCACTGCAAGGTTGATTCTTCCGCGCGTTAAATGGGTTAAATAAATCTTGATCAAAAAAATAAATGTCTTGTGAGTTGATTGATTGCATGACTAAAAGGTTAGCCCTTAGAAGAACATAGCAACTAGTAGACGACAAGATGACGATCTGTGACGGAGAACGAGAAAGGAAAGGGAGCAAGACATTGTCTTGCCTGCCGGGATCGAACTCGCGTCCTCCCGCATGCAAAAATAAATGCGATTTGGGCACTGGACGGACGCGAGGTTCGACTGATGTGCCCGGATGTTTGGGTAAATATGTCCATAAATAACAAGTGAGTCGAGCGCTGGGCAGTCAGCAGCAGCAGAAGCAGTCGACGACGAAGAAGTGCTTTGCGAACGACCCAGTAAAGAAATGGATTTTAGTTCAACAGAAACAAAACTAAATAGGAAATGCGATTTTGAACTGATAAAGATTATTTCGACTACGACGACGGATTTTCCAGCTGCTAGACGAAGACGAAAAATGTGTTGACCAAAAGAAAGTCTGGCTAGTGAGAAGACGGTGAACTCGCTTGTTTTTGGTCCCCCCTCAGCAGGAATTTCTTGATTCGAATATCTATTTCCCCCCATATATCCCCACCTTCTATACGATCATAGCAGAAGTAGTAAAGAAAGAACGATGAACAAGTAAGTCTTAAATCGATTGTATTTTATCGTTACCATTAATCGATACAGCTCTCTCTCCCCCATTCTCTCTCTCTCTCTCTCTCTCTCTCTCTGTCTCTCTCTCTGTCTCTCTCTCTCTCTCTCTCTCTCTCTCTCTCTCTCTCTCCTCTCTCTCTCTCTCTCAAACACCCCTTTCTTTCTAGCTCAACAAAGCTGGATTATCATCTAAGCGGTTTCAAAGGGTTGGTTGGTTGTTTTGTTGGTTTTCACGGCATGTAAACCCTTTATTGGGATATTTTAGGTAATTTATGAGGAAGTGCGTCCCGGTCTCCTGCCTCAAGAGTTGCTGCCCGGTGACTATAAAATAACAACCCAGCTCAGTCTATTCAAAACTATCCATCTATCTATCTCAATTTATTCATATTTATCTATATTACTTTAAATACTAAGATTTTTTTAAATTCATGTTTGTCTTATGTCTTGTTTTTAGTTTAAATAAACAAGAATTACGACAAAAAAAAGAAGCGACCACCCCCAAAATACATTTACTTGTCGAAAATATCTATCTATCTATCTCCATTTGTTCGTATCTATCTATATTATTTTTGTTTGTTTGTTTATCTATCTATCTATCTCAGTCTATTCAAAACTATATATCCATCTTCATATCTAAACATTAACAAGAATTACGACAAATTACGATAAATAAACAAGAATTACGACGAGATGGGGTTGTTATTTTGATAGTCACCGGGTAGCGGTTTTTAGGCGGGAGACCGGGACGCACTTCCTCATAAATTACCATATTTTATGCCGAAGACGTTTTTTCTAAAACAGTTTTTAACCTTCATTTTTTAATCTATTTAAGCCATTGATAGGATGGATGGGATGGTGGGATTGTTGGATTTTACGATATATCAAACCGTGTTGGTTTATTTTATGCCGAAGACGTTTTCTTTTATCCGTTTCTATTGGTATTCAATTTTTTTAACTCAGTTTTTTTAAAAACATTTTTAAAAAATCTTTTTTTTATCTATTTAACCTATAGATGAGTCCCTAACAGGTACTAACATTCCATGTTACAAAAATAATGGCTGATTTCAAATACATATATTTACTGTTGAAACATTAATAGTAGAAATGTTAAAATTAGTCAAAATCAAGCCATTGACCTGATCGTTTACGGTTGTCGTAAATGATCCACTTTTCGTCACAAATTTCGGTCAAGAAAGGGGTCATTGGGTAAAAAACAGAGCATCGAGCACACTTCAAACCGCCTTTTTGGTGCTCATTGAGCTTTTGAACCATTTATATCCTTTTTCACCTTTCCAATACTCTGTAAATGGGTGACACCAAGTGTCTGAGACATCTCTCTGACATTTTGTCGTTTTTGCTCAAACTCTGCCTGCAATTGTTCATTGTCAAGACCGCATGTCCGTCCTCTACCTTCTTCATCTTCAAGACTCATCTCCACTGCGGAATTTCTGGAACCAAGCCTAAACTCGCCAATCAGCGAGGGAGTCTATCCCCTTTTCACTAGCGCTAGACCAAGGAGATTGTTTTAGCATCTGATGTGGAGCGCCACACCTACCATCAGCTCCTTACTTTAGTGCACAGATCTCTATGCTACTCATACGCTGAGTTAGCGAGAGCCGGTATCGAACTAGGAACCTTGTGGTTTCTAGCCGAACGCTCTACCGACTGAGCTAACCCGCGGCCCTTCTGCACCATAGTTTACGAAATATATTGAGCACTTTTTGGATTAACTACTAATGCTACTACAATGAAGTACACGTGAGGCATAACTTTCCGAATTAGACTACAATAACATGGATTGCCCAGCCCCTGGGATTCCGTCCTTAAGTATCACGGGTCGCTACCATCATAGGCAACCTCAACTTCGGATCCTTTTGCCGATGTCGTAATTTCTCGGTTATGTTACTGGCTTCCATGACCCTACCTGTGCACTTTTAAATTCGCTAGTTATAAATTGTTCATCTTTATATAGATAGCTTATTTAGGGTCAGCGCTGGGCTGCTGGAGTCTAACCCACTGCAGAGTTATTAGACCTCCGAGGACAGGGTTGTGGTGGCAGTCTATGAGCGGATAATTCTAATAGATTATAATACACATGAAGTAAACACAAATCATTATATACATATATATATATATATATATAATATATATATATATATATTATATATATATAATATATATATATATATATTATAATATTGGTTAGGAGGTTGATTTAGAAGGCTATCACAATGCAGATGTAAAGAAAAAATAATAATACGATAACAATGATGTTGTGTGTTAACCTGTATTTAATTCTTGAATTTTCGAGATAATATCTCTTTTTCAAAAGATCACTGGAACTGAAGCAGTTTAGTTATGGCATTTATTTTTAAATGAATTATATATATATATATATATATATATATATATATATATTATATATATATATATATATATTAAAAACAAAATTTGGCATTAAATAAGGCACAAATTGGATATGCCACGAAAAAACAACCAACCAACCAGTTGTTTTGGGTAAACAGACAAACAAACTTAGTGACTGCGGCTTTTTATGTAGATCTAATATCATCTAATTCTTGTTTTATAACAGCAGTTTAATCTCTGAAAAAAGAAATGAATAATCGTTTCTGTGTTTGGTGTCTTCAGTCAGATAAAAAATATTCTTAAAAAAAAAATGAATTCGCAAGAAATAAACTTTCAATTGATGTTCATTTTTTCTTTCAAGTAGATATGAGAACAAAAAGTTTTTTTCTAGACTTTAAAAACAAGACATTATTTTTTTAAGGATTTTTTTTCTGTCCTCATATTTACATGGAAAGATGAACAATCAAAATTTCAGAGTTATCATGGAGACAACTTCACACTGGATGTGAGCCTTTCAAATTAGTAGACTAGTTCACATACCCAGGTAGCAATATCTCATCTAAAGAAAGTGATGTCAATATATGCATAAAAAGATATGGATTGCAATAAATAAATAAATAACCCCATGGAAAACCTGATCTCTGATAGAATCAAGTTACAATTCTCTCAAACTGTACGCTTATGATACATAAACATCAGCTCAGTATCTAATTCAATTTCTTTTAAAGGATTTTTTTCTGCCCTCATATTTACATGGAAAAATGAAGAATCAAAATTTCAGAGTTATTATGGAGACATCTCCAGACTGGATGGTGAGCCTCTCAATTTAGTAGACTAATTCACATAAGTAAAGTTGGCAGAGTGGCCAATTGTCGGTATCAGCCGGACACCGAGGGAGTCTATCCCCTTTTCGCTAGCGCTAGATTAAGGAGATTTTTTTTGTTGAGGTAGAGTGCTACGCCTACCACCAGTTCAACACTTTACCACACAGATCAGATTACCCAATATGTGCTACTCATACACTAGAGTAGGTCATTTCTTTTCTTTCTTTCTTTTCAGATGCCGGGCTCTCTCCTGTTACTCTTCAAGTCATACTCACCAGATTTGTCTCTATGACCTGGAGTACGGCCTCGGAATCTACAGTCTTAGAACTAATTAATCTTGCCTGATCGTCGAGGTTCTTTACAACCCGATTAAAATTCTTCAACCATCTGTTTGCTGTACTGTGATCAAGAGCGCCTTCACCTTTTGCCCAGCAAATGTTTTTGGTAGAATCCGCTGGGTTACGGCCCAGTTCGAACTTGTAAACCATAAGTTCCCGAATTAGACAAGCCGTTGCACCTATATGATTGTCCCAACCATATTTCCCTTATGGCAAACCACCAACACCTTTTATAATATATATATATTTACCAACCCTTCCACATGAGCAGGATGCATCACAAGGTCAATTTCTTAAGCGGAGTTTAACAGGTTTGAATTCAGAGTTTTCCTTCTCCTAGACAGGTTGCCTAACCAAGGTTAAAGAGCCCAGTCTGCCCCTATTATTATCCATAGCTGGAGGGAGAGTAGGATTCATACCTTTCCCAAAGGTATTAGCGCTAAGTGAAATGCAAACAGCCTCGTCTAGGATTTGAACTCGGGTCGACGATTCCATTTCCTACGACTCTAACCATTATGCCACGCGCCCTTTTTATCATATATGTGCTAAAAGTCGGTGGCTGAGGGTCTTAGTGTCCTGGGTTTGACGTCAAACTTTATCTGATAGTGGGGTTCAACTTCTGGAGCTCTGGGAAATGTGGAGCACCCCTTCATCGCCATTACTCCCAGGTCCACTCTGACCCGGAGTGGTAGTACCTGTTAGGGTCTCATCTATGGATTAAATAGAAAAAAATGAGTTTAAAAAATGTTTTTAACTAATTGAGTTTTAAAAATTGAGTACCCATCAAGAATAAGAAAGATAAAACTGCTTCGTATTATTTGCATTATTCGGACTATTGTCCTCTTCTTTATTGTTATTTGTACATTTCGGCCGATATACCCTCCGGCTTTCTTCAGGTATTTCTTGTCAGACTCGGGAATCTTCCTATCGGACTCGGGAACCTTCTTTTCGAACTGCTTCGGTATAAAATAACCCGACAATGATTGACATGCCGTAAAATCCAACCGACCGACCAACCAACCAACATTGAATTTATTAAAGGAGTAAAAAGAAAATAAAACAATTTGAAATGGAAACTTAGTTTTGATAACTTTAAATATACTAGCAAATATATGAACCCTCCGGGTGCTAGTATTTAAGTTTTAATATAATAAAATATATTAAATTAGAAAGGCTGATGAAACTGAATAAGAATGCAGATAAAAAGATTTGGAACAGAGGGGGTATGATTGAAAAATAGAACAAATTTGAAACTAACTCTTCTATCATTTTACATTACTCCCGTCTGTCTTTGTTACATTTTCCTAATTTGACTATTTAGTTAAGATAGAAAGTAAAGAATAATATTACAGTTATTTCTTCTTGTTAATGGATTTCTTTTAAGATTTATTCCTGAGATTTCTGATCATATTCATTAAGATAAAACCAAACAATTAGAAATCAATAATACTAAGCATATATTTATTAAAATCAAATTTTAATATCAAAATGCAAATTAGCCTTACCATTCACACTGTAACCGATATTTTGTTTATATATAAAAACAATTGCATGTTATTAGTATGTAGATATGTCAACAGTCTTAATGATGTAAAACAATTTTATTAATAATTGGGTTTTAAATAAAGAATAAAATCATGGAGAATGTGATGTAAATAACAAAGGGAATTGTGATTTGTATAGTAATATAGTTTCGGTTACAGACAGAAAAACTCACAATCTCCATTATAATAAGATATTAAAATAAAACAAACTAAATATAATATATTGGGCATGTATTTATTAAAATTTGCTTTAAAAAACAATGAGGGCCATCTAAGGTTGCATGCTCTAATTTTGAGTGTATGAAATACAAGGTTGTTCTTTATTCTACGTATTGACGATTTTGGGTAATGTGATGTAAGTAGTTTCGGTTACAGACAAATAGAGCATGAATCTCCATTATCTCTTAAAGCTGTAAGGGGAAGATAGTTATGATTAGATTTTTTTAAATCATCTTTTCAAGCTTAAAAATTCATGTATGTTCCCCTTTTGAATTGCAAATCAGGGCATTAACTTTGGCGATTACTTAACGTTTTATTGTCAGAGGAAGTAGTTTTATGTTTTGCAAGTAAAAATCAAATATTCACTTCCAAATATAGATTTAAAAGCTTTCAGTGATAATCTTACAAATTCCAGGGATTTTGTTTTAAATATGGCCATAAATTGTCTTAGTTGTCCGGATAGACAATTGGGGTATTATCGTATAAATGCGTCCTGGCGTCCTGCCCTAAAAAAACGCTAAGCGGTGCCTGCTTAAAATCCAACCCGCGCTATTACTGAACTCCCTAGCTGTTTGAAGGCGTGTTTCCCAAAAAGTTAATGCGATATGAAAGTGATATTTTACCCCCACTGACATTTGGTGAATGATATAGTATTATTTGAAAATTGTTTTCAGATAAATATTTCCCTTTGCCTTTTTTTTTTTTTACTTGCTTCTATTATTTTCTTTTCTTATATTTCATCTTTTCTTCTTCTTTTTTCTTTTTTTCTTTCGTTTCTTTTTCTCTGTTTTTACCGACCTACTTTCTTCTTTTTTCTTTCATCTTCTTCCATTCACTTCCTTTCCTTTACTTCTGTATTCCATCCTTGTTTCTTTCTTCTTTTTTATTTCCTTCTACTTTCTTATTTATTTTTTTCTTCTCCTCTTTCTTTCTTCATCTCTCTCTTT
>CM042168.1:81390247-81397747 GCA_023376005.1 Doryteuthis pealeii
AAAGAGAGAGAGAGTACAATTAAGCTTACAAAGCATGAAAACCAATGGTAAGCAGACTTTTTCCCATGCAATAATATATACTAGATATAATATTTATTATTTAACGCTCTATTTAGATATTGGCACTTCTTCAATAATGCTGAGTTGGATACTGCGCCACTTCAAGTGTAATAGGCCAAGCATACCATTGGATATATATTATAATATATAATATAATATGAGAGTATCCAAAACTTGTAGTAAGGAATGAGTTTAATATGTGATTTCTAAGATACACTGTATTATTATTGTTTAATCCAGTATGTATAAAATACAGTGAATCTTAAATCACTAAAAGAGCTCAATGTATAATAAACTTTTAGATTATATACAGAGCAATATTATAATAGAAAGGAAGGAAAACTCAACACCGTAACTCTATAATAAATTTATTTCGACCAAAATTAGGGCCTTTATTAAAATCTAAGTTGATTAATATAGCTCCCAAAAATTTCGTCCTCATCAGATGGTAGATTTTGGCCGAAAAATTTATTTGGAATTACTGTGTTGAGTTTTTCCTTCCTTTCTAAGATAATATATATATATATATATATATATATATATATATATATATATATATATATATATATAAATTTTCGCTGTCCGACGATTGCTCTGCTTAAACAATTAAGCTTACAAAGCATGAAACCAATGGTAGCAGACTTTTTCCCATGCAAATAAATATATACTAGAGTATATAGAGTTTATTAATTTATTAAATATATACTAGAGTTTATTAAATTTAATAAATATATACTAGAGTTTAATTTAATAAATATATACTCATTCATTCATTGAAATTAAGGTTAATTTAATAAATATATACTAGAGTATATAGTTTATTTATTTAACGCTCTATCTTAGATATTGAGCACTCTTCAAATAATGCTGTATGTTGGATCACTACTGCCTCTTGAAGTGTAATAGTGCCAACCATACACATTGGTATATATATATATATATATATATATATATATATATATATATATAATAATATATATATATTCTTTCTGCTTTCAAAGTGTTTAAATATTCAGTATGGGAAGGAAGGAGAAAAATCTCGGCCAGAGATTCACCACAAAACAATTAAATCCAAGATTTTCCCGCCTTCTCAACGTCCCCATTCCCCGTTCCCCCGTTCCTGCTTGACATCATTCTCTTCCGCACCCAATATTCTGCGCTAAAACTCCTGATTAGATCGGAAGACATTTTTAATTAAAACTTCGTCAATTTTTTTGGTTATTATCCAGTGTCAGGCATATTTGTGTTTAGCTGTTATCCAATTCTGATTGTATTGTTTGGTTTTTATTTTATTTTCATTTTTTTTTCTTTGCAAAAGAAGCCAGTAAGTTTTGTGTAATTAATTGTAATGAGTTTGTTACGAAAATAGAAACGTGCGAAACAAAAAATAATAAAGATAAAATGGCGACGAAGATACAATCGAATTTAAAAGCGGGAAAAATCTAAAACGGAAAACAATGAAAATAAAAGAGATCATGTGATACATTCGGCGCTTCTGGTTTTATTAGGGTTAACTTTTACTTACGCTCGCAACGGGTAGGATGTGACACAAGGATTATCTTTTATGAAAAAGCATTGATTGATTGATTTTAATGGCATGTCTGTTCGTCCATGAGTGTTTAATACCGAGTGGTTAAGGATTTGCATATATATATTTACCAACCCCTCCGCACGAGCAGGATGTGACAAAAGGTCAATTTCTTAAGCAGAGTTCAACAGGTTTTGAATTCAGAGTTTTCCTTCTCCTAGACCGGTTGCCTAACCAAGGTCAAAGAGCCCAGTCTGACCTACTATTTACCAATAGCTGGAGGGAGAGTAGGATTCATACCTTTTCCCAAGGGTATTAGCGCTAAGTGAAATGCAATTAGCACGTCTAGGATTTGAACTCGGGGCAACGAGTCCATTTCCAATGACTCTAACCATTACACCACGCGCGGTTTGCATATATTATAGGTATTTACACTACCCGTTCCGCATGGGTAGGATGTGACACAAGGTCACATGTACGGGTCTTCCAGCAAGGATCGAACTCGCTATTCAGTATTATTGTATCTGCGAGAATATCTTGCTAACAAGATGAGATGCCCAAAGAATTTACCTAACCCGTTCGCCATTGGTGGATGTGGCACAAGGTCGCAAGTATAGACGCTTCCGGTAAGGATCGAACCCGCTATTCACTAGTAATGGATCTGAGAGACTAGATTGCTAACCAATACATCGCAATAAGATGTCCATTTTTATCTAATCCGTTTCACGCGTTTATGATGTTACTCAAGGTCACAAGTATTGGACATTCAGCAATTACGTTCATTAGTAATGGATCTGTGGGATTAGCTTGCAAACCATTACAACTACGATGGGAAACCCATGTTATTTATCCAACCTGTTGCCACGGTTAGGTTGTGACACGAGTTTGCAAGTATTGACATCCAACAAGAATCGAACGCGTTATTTAGTAGTATAGCGATTGTCTACACCTGTTTGGAGTGATGTGGGGTCCAGAAGAGATCTTCCCTTTCTGCAGGTTTCTACCCATAGGGGCCAGAGATTTAGGCAGCAAGCCGGCAATTTTGAATCCTCTTTCCTCTGGACAAGCAAACACTTCACATGGTGTGGAAGCTTGTGCCTCTTACCTTTAAGTGGAGGGCGTTGCCCCCCAGCCAGATATTAGTAAGTGACATTACTACAGGAACGTTGTATCACTTCTTTAGGACAAAATCCTACTTTCTTTATACATGTTTATATATTTGTTTCATTATGTATTGCTGTGCCATTTGTAATTAGTATATGTATTCCTGTCTTGCATGTATTTCTCCGTGTACTCACGGAATAAAGTCTGTTTGTTATATCTTATAACTTCTTTGTCGGAATATTTCTTGTACTTATATGGGTAATTTATGAGGAAGTGCGTCCCGGTCTCTTGCCTCAGAAATTGCTACCCGGTGACTATTAAAATAACGTCCCCAGCTATGTCGTCTCGATGGTGTTACTTGAAAGAAAACAACCAACTTAGGGCGTTAAATGTATTTTAGGGGGTGGCTGCTCTTTTTTGGCGTAATTCTAATTTATTTATCGTAATTTGTCGTAATTGTCGTAATTCTTGTTCATTTATAGAAATTTGTCGTAATTCTTGTTTATTTATCGTAATTTGTCGTAATTCTTGTTCAGATATGAAGATGGATATATAGTTTAGAATAGACTGAGATAGATAGATAAACAAAATAATATAGATAGATTTTTGTCGTAATTTTTGTTTAGATATGAAGATGGATATATAGTTTAGAATAGACTGAGATAGATAGATAAACAAAATAATATAGATAGATTTTTGTCATAATTTTTGTTTAGATATGAAGATGGATATATAGTTTAGAATAGACTGAGATAGATAGATAAACAAAATAATATAGATAGATTTTTGTCGTAATTCTTGTTTATTTAAACTAAAAACAAGACATTAAACAAACATGAATAAAAGAAAACCTGAGACGACATAGCTGGGAACGTTATTTTAATAGTCACCGGGTAGCAATTTCTGAGGCAGGAGACCGGGACGCACTTCCTCATAAATTACCCTTATATGTACATACGTTGGAAGGTCACTATAAGCCTCCCAACTTTATTATAATACCTTTAAATCTTACAGTAATAATTATCATACTGTGGTATATCCACAGCTTCTGCTAGTCTTAGTAATACGTTGAACTAAGAGTAACAGAAATAGTAACAATATGTTATGATTATGCAACATATTTTTCTAATTATGGCTCTTTGTGTTTGTTGACGGCTGGCCGAAGAAGAGATCAGCCAAAACTTTTTTTTTCTTTTTTAATGCCCTGTCCGATTGAAAAAAAAGCTGCTTGGTAGTGCTGGGAGTGGCAGTCCCGCCTTGAGCTACTGAAACTGTGCTATCACTACTAGTTGGTGGCTGATGGGGGCAGGGTATCGCACGTGCTATCACACGTTGTATGATGAAAATTCGTTGAATTTAGAGATTTGGTCAGGATTAGATAGGAATATTCAAAAACACGTATTAATTATTGCGATTGTTATGATTTATTACGCATACTTCCTTCTAAAGTATGGATGATCAAAAACGTAATAATGTGTTGTTGTCTTCGAATGTCAATTCTCGGGAAAGGGCTAACGCTTTTTATGTTTGTTCTCTTGCGGGAATCCCTTGAAAAAACATTGTTAAAGAAGAAAACACACTAAAAAAAATAAGAAGCAAAATACAAAATACAAAAACAAAAAATAAAGATTAAAAATACATTATTTAGATAAATATTTTGCTGATAAGTTTTTTGGTCGTAAATTAAAATCTAGAATTAGAATGTAATGTTTTTTATCTTGAGGAGTCTTCATCGAAAGTCATCGTTTGTGTGTGAAAAGATTTTTTTCACTTACCTGCTAAAAATAAAAATAAAAACAATGTTATTAGAACAAAGGAGAGCATAAAACAGTCTGAAATAGATGGATAGATAGATATGAACAGACTGTGATAGATAGATAGATAGATAGATAGATAGATACATTGATAGATAATCAGAGATAGACAGACATATATCTAAATATATAAAAGAATGTTTGGTATGTACGTGTCGACTTATAACTCCAAAAAGAGACGTCACTCAGATTCGAAATCTTGCATACACCTTAATAACTTTCTAACTAAAAACACACCAAATTTGATTATTGATTTTTCTGATTAAGGGATATAATTAATTAATTAAACAAAAATCAAAAATATCAAAAATACATTATTTAGATAAATATTTTGCTGATAAGTTTTTTTGTCGTAAATTAAAATCTAGAATTAGAATGAAATGTTTTTATCTTACTTGAGGAATCTTCATCGAGAGTCATCGTTTGTGTATGAAAAGATTTTTTCACTTACCTGCTGAAAATAAAAATAAAAACAATGTTATTAGAACAAAAGAGAGCATAAAAACAGATATGAAAAGCCTGAAATAGATGGATAGATAGATATGAACAGACTGTGATAGATAGATAGATAGATAGATACATTGATAGATAATCAGAGAAAGACAGACATATCTAAATATATAAAAGAATGTTTGGTATGTACGTGTCGACTTATAACTCCAAAAAGAGACGTCACTCAGATTCAAAATCTTGCATACACCTTAATAACTTTCTAACTAAAAACACAACAAATTGATTATTGATTTTTCTGATTAAGGGATATAATTAATTAATTAAACAAAAATCAAACGATTTTCGAAAAGGATCGTATAACTACTGCTGCTGCTGTTGTATCAGTAGGAGCTTGTCTGCTGGCTATATCAGCTACTCGTTGCAAGCTCCTGCTGATACAACAGCTAGTTAGCTCGCTAGATAGATAGATAGATAGATAGATTAACAGTAGATAGATAGATTTAATAGCAGATAGAGATAGATAGATAGATAGATAGATAGATATTAACAGATAGATAGATTAGATAGATAGATAGATAGATATTAACAGTAATAGATAGATAGATAGATAGATATTAAAGTAATAGATAGATAGATAGACAGATAGATATAACATAATGATAGATAGACAGACAGATATAATTAACAGTAATTAGATAGATATTAACAGTAATAGATAGATAGACAGACAGATATATATTAACAGTAATAGATAGATATTAACAGTAATAGATAGATAGACAGACAGACAGATAGATATTAACAGTAATAGATAATAGATAGACAGATAGATATTAACAGTAATAGATAGATAGATAGACAGATAGATATAACAGTAATAGATAGATAGATAGACAGATAGATATGAACAGATAGAGATAGATAGAGAGATAGATAGATATGAACAGATAGAGATTAGAGATAGATAGATATGAACAGATGAGAGATAGAGAGATAGATAGATATGAACAGTGACAGATAGAGAGATAGAGATAGATAGATAGATATGAACAGTGATAGATAGATAGATAAATAGATAGATATGAACAGTGATAGATAGATAGATAAATAGATAGATATGAACAGTGATAGTGATAGATAAATAGATAGACATGAACAGTGATTGATAGATGAACATAGATAGATAGATAGATAAAATAGATATAAACAGTGATAGAGAGATAGAGAGATATATAGATATAAACAGTGATAGATAGATAGATATAAACCGTGATAGATAGATAGATAGATAGATATTAACAGTGATAGATAGAAAGATAGATAGATATTAACAGTAATAGATAGATAAATAGATAGATATTAACAGTAATAGATAGATAGATAGATAGATAGATAGATAGATATTAACAGTAATAGATAGATAGATAGATAGATATTAACAGTAATAGACTAGAATAGATAGATAGATATTAACAGTAATAGATAGATAGATAGATAGATATTAACAGTAGATAGATAGATAGATAGATAGATAGATAGATAGATAGATAGATAGATAGATATTACAGTAATAGATAGATAGATAGATGATAGATAGATAGATAATAGATAGATAGATAGATAGATAGATAGATAGATATTATTAACAGTAATAGATAGATAGATAGATAGATAGATAGATAATAGATAATAGATTAACAGATAGATAGATAGATAGATAGATAGATAGATAGATAGATAGATATTAACAGTAGATAGATAGATAGATAGATAGATAGATAGATAGATATTAACAGTATAGATAGATAGATAGATAGATAGTATTAACAGTGATAGATAGATAGATATTAACAGTAATAGATAGATAGATAGATAGATAGATATTAACAGTAATAGATAGATAGATAGACAGACAGACAGATATGAACTGTGATAGATATATATGAACAGATTGTGATAGGTAGGACAGTAGTCATGGAATACCCTGAGGTCAACCCAACAGCATGTACAATAAACGGTTTTTGGGGAAAGCCACCCACTCTTAATCAACAAACCAAAAAATAAAGAAAGAAATTTACCGCGTTTTTCCTTTTGGCACATGTCAGTTTCAGGAGAGGGGGGGGGTGAAATGCAAAATCGGGCGGCAAAAAACAAAAAAATCAAAAATCATTTAATGAAAAACGAAACGATAAAAAAGAGATAGATATATCAATAGATAGATAGATAGATAGATCGAAAAAATAAAATAAAATGAAATGAATAAATAGCTTTTTTACAACATTATGCAAAAAAAAAAAAAAACAAAAAAAAAAACAGCTTTTACAGGAATTTTTTAACATATTTGTTTTTTATTTCTATTTTTTTTCTTTTGTGTTTTTTTAGATTTTTATTACTTTATTTCACCGAGTGTGGGCTGGAGGACATGACACCTTTCGCTTGTCACGTGATATTTCTCGCGTTATCTCAGTCGAAGGCTCGCCTGTTCTCCATTTTGAATTCGCCAAAGATTTGTACACAGGAGGATAAACCACCGACAGGCTT
>CM042168.1:81400247-81410247 GCA_023376005.1 Doryteuthis pealeii
TGATACATAGATAGATAGATAGATAGATAGATATGAACCGTGATAGATAGATAGATAGATAGATATGAACCGTGATAGATAGATTGATAGATAGATGGATAGATAGATAGATTGATAGATATGAACCGTGATAGATAGATAGATAGATAGATAGATATGAACCGTGATAGATAGATTGATAGATAGATGGATAGATAGATAGTTATAAACCGTGATAGATAGATAGATAGATAGATAGATAGATAGATATGAATCGTGATAGATAGATAGATAGATAGATAGATAGATAGATATGAACCGTGATAGAAAGGTGGATAGATTGATAGATAGATAGATATGAACAGTGATAGAAAGGTGGATAGATAGATAGATATGAACCGTAATAGATAGATAGATAGATAGATATTAACAGTGATAGAAAGATAGATAGATATGAACACACGTGTACACAGGTGCCCTCAATTACACCTCTGCAGACGCGTGCACACATACATATACACTGGAAGCACATACTTGCACATGTATACACTTCACACTCATGCTTACACCGGCGCCCACAAATACATATCTACAGACGCGTGTACACATGCATCATCATCATCATCATCAACACACGCAGCACGGGTATCCATGACAATCTCTCGCCAATCTTCCCTATCATTCATTGCCTCTGGGAGGTCTTCTGTGCAGCAACCTGCATCCTCACACAGTTGGTCAATACAGGTCCTTGCTGGACGGCCCACGTTAGCATGCCCATGTCGTGGTTTCCACAGGAGAACGTCGCTTATGAGCTCGTCCTTGCTTCTCCAGCAGTGTCCTGCATGCCTAGTCCGTCTTACTTGGATGGTTTGCGAGATGCGGGGGAGGGTAGGTTGCCCTACAGATGCTTCCTTGAATATCCAACAAGGGATAAAGTAAAAATGTCTTCGGCATAAAATAACCCAACAAGGATTGACATGCCATAAAATCCAACCATCAAGCCAACCAACCAACCAAACAAACAAAAAAACAAACAAACAAACAACTTAGTTGCAATAGTAACAACAGGAAGACTTAAGAAATTTAAAAAAATTTAATACCCAACAAGAAAGAATAAAACAAAATGTCTTCGGCATAAAATAACCCAACAAGGGTTGACATGCCGTAAAATCCAACCAACCAGCTTTGTTGGAATAGTAGCAACAGCATGTCTAAGAAATTTTTTAAAAATTGAATACCCAGGTGAAATAAAAAAGATGATTCTAACAAAAATGTTGTATACCCAAACAAGAATGAATAAAACAAAATGTCTTCGGCATGAAATAACCTAACAAGGGTTGGCGTGCCGTAAAAAAAACAAAAACATCCGATCAAGTTCTGTCTGTCATACTTTTCTGATTTTCTCTTGGTTTATTCCATGACTCTTAACAGTTAAACGTTAAATTTAATTATTTTTGCCAACTCGGCGCATTTTTTTTTTGCCAACTCGGACTTGTTCAAGACTGCACGTTGCATTCTTATGCAGCTCACATCTAGCATATTCTCAAGGCGCTAATGGGACCCTAACAGGTAATACCACTCCGGGTGGACCAGGGAGCAATGGTAATAAAGGGGTGCTTCACATTCCCCAAACCCCCAAAACTAGAACCTCACCATTAGATAGAATTTAACGTCATTCCCAGGACATGTAGACCCTCAGCCACGGCCTTCTAGCATCCAAATGATAAAAAGGGTTAGGGTTTGCCATAAGGGCAATAGGGTCGGGACAATCATATAGGTGCTAGGGCTTGACATGGCCAGCTGATTGATCGAAGGAGGTCTCTCTAACCGCCCGTCTAGCCTAAGTAAGGGCCAAAGTGGAGTATTGTAAGTCATGGACTGCTCAACCACCTGGGTTCTATCCTTGAGCTTCATGGGTCGCCACCCACGGCCAACAAGTGTTCCCATTCGGAAGTCTTACCCCTCTGCAGAGGTGCAGTCGTCGCCTTCTAACGCCCCAGCCGACATGGCAAGCGTCCTGGGTATGAGTGCTTCTAATGGTGAAGTTACATTTATAGAGCTCTGGGGAGTGTGGAGTACCCCTTTATCATCAGTTCCAGGTCCACTCTGATCCGTAGTTGTAGTATGCCATCTATGGGTTAAATACAAAATCAGTATAAGATAACCCAACAAGGGTTGTCATGACGTAAAAGCCAACAAACCAACTAAACAGCCAACGCACATAAACACTTACTCGTGTAAGTAAGTAGTCGTGAGATTTAATATATATATAATATATATATATATATATATATATATATATATATATATATATATATATTTTTTTTCCGTAGTTAGGGTCTTTCCATGTGTGGTTTAACCAAGCTGATGCAGGTAGACCATAAGGAGAGCTCAATGTGCCTAATACCAGTGAGTAAAAGGACAGAACAAGAGTCATGTTCTTGTGATTACCTGAAGATGCCGTATTAATACGGTTGAAATAAATTATTGTAATGAAGCAAGTTTAGAGTTTTTCTTCATTTACTATATATATATATATATATATATATATATATATATGGTCAATGGAATCTCACTTGATGAGTCAATAGTAAGTCAATATAAAGTAAATAAAATCGTCGGAGTGGCCTAAAGTCGGTATAAGCCAATCAGCGAGGGAGACTATCCCTTTTCACTAGCGCTAGACCAAGGAGATTGTTTTTGCGTCTGAGGTGAAGCGTCACATCTACCATCAGCTCCTTACTTTACCGCACATATCCCTGTGCTACTCATACGCTGGGTTGGCGAGGGCCGATATCGAACTAAGAACCTTGCGGTTTCTAGCCGAACACTCTACCGACTGAGCTACACACACTTAGGCACACACACGAGCACACTTTCATGAAAAGTATGAAAACCAATACACATACATTTAAACTAAAAACATTCAGATTTTAAAGATCGTCCCAAAATCTGGTAATTATCTCATTTCAATAAAATTAACACAATTTAACACAAGAATTTTTAAATTTTAATAATGCAAAGAATATTTAGTAATAAAAGGTTTGTGGGAATAAATTTATTAAAATAATTAAATTTGCTTCGTTTAATTTTATGTAATCGCAACTCTGAATTAGCACCTTAACAAAATTCAAATTTCAAAAGAGATGTTTAAATTATTGTAATATGTTTGACAATTTGCACAATTCACCATATTTATGAGATTTAATACGAAATTTCAACAACGTGAACTGCATTTGACGAAACAATATCTGCTATTTTCGTGCTCAAAGGTGCCGTGACAGCGTACAGTAAAACTCTACCCAATTGAAATTGGTTTAGTTTGTTTTGTTTTTACGGCATATCAACCTCAGTGGGTCATTTAATGCCGATAGAGCTTTGAAATAAATTAACTCTTAATGGATACACAATTTTTTTTTATAAATACATTTTTCTATTTAACCCATAAATGGGATCCTAACAGGTACTACCATTCTGGATCAGAGTGGACCAGGGAGCAATGGTGATAAAGAGTGCTCCACATTCACCAAACCTCCAGAACTGGAACCTCACCATCAGATAGAGTTTAACGTCATTCCCAGGACATGTAAGACCCTCAGCCACCACCTTCTAGCACCCATATGATAAAAAGGATTGGAGGTTGTTATAAGGGAAATAGGGTTTGGGCAATCATATAGGTGCTAGGGCTTGACATAACCAGCCGATTGATCGGCAGGGTTAAACCGTCCGTCTAGCCTAAGTAAGGGTCTAAGTGGAATGTTGCTCATCCACCAAGAGTCCGTCCTTAAGCATCACGGGTCGCCACTCACAGCCAACAGGTGTCCCCATTTGGGGGAGTCTTACCCCTCTGCAGAGGTGCAGTCGGTGCATTCTAACGCCCCAGCCCACGGTTGAAATTGGTGTATGCTTACTAACACTACTAATATACTAACACTAGCAAGAATATGCACCCTCCGGGCGTAATCAGTTATGTTCAAATGTAATGAAATATATTAAATTAGAACGACAAAGAAAATCAAATAAGAACTCATATAAATTATTACACTTATTTTAATCCTATTTTAATTGGTTTCTATGTAAAATAATTCATAGGATTGATGTTAATATGTTTGAGAATAAAACAATGATACTAGTGATCAAAAACACCAAGTAATTATTTATTAAACCCAATTTTGTTAAAACCAGTATGCAAATTAACCACATCATAATTAGGTAGACCATAATTTCTTTTGATATATAATACACATTGGAGGCGTGTGGCATAATGATTAGAGTCGTGGGAAATGGACTTCTCGATCCGGGTTCAAATCCTAGATGAAACTGCTTGTATTTCATATAACGCTAATACTATTGGGAATGGTATGAATCCATCTATACTCCCTCCAGCTATGGGTAAATAGTAGGGCAGACTGGGCTGTTCAATCTTGGTAAGGTAACCTGTCTAGGAGAAGGAAAACTCTGAATTCACACCTGTTAAACTCCGCTTAAGAAATTGACATTGTGTCGCATCCTGCTCGTGCGGAGGGGTTGGTAAAAATATATTTAATACACATTATAGGATTTAAACGCACTAATAACATGGGCTGTTTTGAGGCAAATCTAACTCAGATTTTCTTAGAGACATCGTTAATAATTAAGATTTATTCTATGTATTCATGATTTTGTGTATAAATTTAATACTCATTAATAGATGTGTTTAAGGCTGTTACTCTTTGGTAATAATGCAAAAGGTCTAAACTCTTTGCCTACATTAAAAATGCTCACAACGGTTCTCCCACCACTCTCCTCTCCTACTGCGGTTAGTTCATTATAATTGAGCAGAAGGACTCAGATGACAATAATGATAGGACTTTATTTGAATAGAATGAGTTCTGTGGTGAATAGATAGTGAAATTTGAAATATCCCATCACACAGGTAAAAAATAAGACGAAAATTTGGTACAGCCCTGAGGAAATTTGGTAGGCAAAGAGTTAAACCGCTCACAGCGGCTCTCCTACTGCTGTGATCCTACCGTTAGCCGCTGATGTTTAGTTCATTATACTTGAGCAGTAGGATACAGATTATCAATATAATAGGACTTTGTTTGAATAGAATGAGTAATGAGGTGAATAAATATTGAATTTTGAAATATTTCTTCATGCAGATAAATAACAAGTACAACCGTGGGGAAAATTTGATTGGCAAAGAGTTAAACCACTCACAGCGGCTCTCTTACTACTGCGATCCTACCGTAAACCGCTGGTGTTTAGTTCATTATAATTGAGGATAAGGGCTCAGATTATAATAATAATTGAACATTATTTAGAATAGAATGAGTTCTGTAGTGAATAGATAGGGAACTTTGAAATATCCCATCATACAAGTAAAAAATACCAAGAAAATTTGGTAGAGCCATGGGGGAAATTTGGTAGGCAAAGTGTTAACTCTTTTTAAGCCGCTCACAGTGGCTCTCTATTTCTACGCATACCACACCCAAACAAACTATGAAAACTGATGGTTAGTTAATTATAATTGAGCAGAAGGTCCCAGATTACAATAATAATAGGACTTTATTTGAATAGAATGAGTTATGAGATGAATAAATATTGAATTTTGAAATATCTTATCATGCAGGTAAATAACAAGAAAATTTGGTACAACCATGGGGAAAATTTGGTTGGCAAAGAGTTAAACCCCTCACGGCGGCTCTCTTACTACTGCGATCCTACCGTAAACCGCTGGTGCATAGTTCATTATAATTGAGCAAAAGGACTCAGATTACAATAATAATAGGACTTTATTTGAATAGAATGAGTTCTGAGGTGAATATATTGTGAATTTTGAAATATCCCATCATACAGGTAAAAAAATAACAAGGAAATTTAGTACAGCCGTGGGGGAAAGTTGGTAGGGCAAAGAGTTAATAATAGTCTCCCACGGATCGATTGAATTCCAGATCAATGGCCTGTCCAACCTAATGTTCCAGGTGCTTACTAAGCATATTTTTAAATTTGGTTAAGTCAGATAAAAAAAAACTCTTGAAGAGGAAGGGGAATACAAGCAGAAAGCAAAAAATAACATTGAAAAAGTGAAAAGAAAGAGAAAAATTAGAAGAATGAAAAGGAAAGAAGAAAAGAAAGAAAGAAAGAAAGAAAGAAAGAAGAAGAAGAAGAAGAAGAGAAGAAGAAGAAGAAGAAGAAGAAGAAGAAGAAGAAGAAAGACAAACGAATGAAACCAGCTGGGTCGAATAATTGTGGCACGTGACCGGAAGTAACAAATAAAAAATATTGATGCACAAACGAATAACTGACTGCTTCTTTAAATTATATCTTCTTATTATAATGGAGATTCGGCGTCTGTCTGTAACTGAAAATACGTCACCACTCGATTAATCAATGTTATATTCTTCATAATTATTGAATAATCATGTATATATTAATACTCGTGTTCCTTAAATGTACGACTGTTATCATTTTGCAACGACCTCTGGTTATAATCAGACCGTCCAAATCGTCCCTGATGAAATGCAAAAATGTAAATCCTGATTATCTGGAGTTGCTTATTTACCGAATACGTATTTCTTATGAGTGTCGTCACCTCAGCTAAATAATGGACAATTCCGTTTTAGTTAGAAAGAAAGAAAGGTAAGAAAAGTGAATGCTACAAGAAAAATATAATACAGAAAGAAAGAAAGAAAGAAAGGGTATGGGGGAGATATATATAGAGAGTTGAGCGCGCGAACGCGATAATGCTAATGTTTAATCTAACATAATGAAAAGATGAAAAGTAGGAAAGAAAGAAAAAAAAAAGATAATTATGAACTTTTGTTGAGTAAATTAGTGTGACCCAGAAAAAACAGAACCCACACATTTTGTAATAAAACTGTTAATTTTAACAAGGGGGGATAGGTTTAGGGTTAGGGTTGGGGTTTAGGGTTAGTTTAATGGGAAAATAAATAATTTGGGTTCTGTTTTTCTGGACCTCCTGTACAGGGTGACCCAGAAAAACAGAACCCAAACCCTAACCCTAACCCAAACCCTAACCCCAACCATAAACCCTAAACCCTAACCTTAAACCCCCTAGTTAAAATTAACAGTTTTATTACAAAATTTGTGGGTTCTGTTTTTTCTGGGACACCCTAATTTACTAAACAAAAGTTCATAATTATCAAAAAAAGAGTGAGAAAGAGTTAAGTCAAAATTATTATACTTTTTAAATATTGAACTATTCGCAATAACTCTTAAGTAAATACATCAAACATTGTAATAATTAAATCATCATACCGTGGTATATCTAGAGGTCCTGCTAATTATCATTATTATCATTAGTAGTAGTAGTAGTAGTAGTAGTATTTTCCATGGTATTAGATCTTTCTGAATATATTGCTTTGTTTTCCTTACCCCCCCCCAATATTTTGACCAGTGTGTCCCGTCCCTTATTGATGAGGGGGGGGGGCTTATCTCTGGGGAAGCAAAACAAAGCTTGACGTCACAACCTCTTCAATGACGCTGATGACCCCGTGGACTTTACGTTTCTTTTATGTCATATGTCCCAATCCTAAAAAAAACAAACGACTAAGTGGCCAATGTAACAGGAAATGGACACAACTCCATCCACTTTAACGAGAAGTGACACGTGTCGATTTAAAAAAAAAACTTAGCAAAATTTTCATATGTTCCTTTTATCGTTACGATGATTTGTTTTATTTACTTGGTTAGCTCAGTCGCTAGAGTGTTCGGCTAGATACCGACCCTCGCCAACTCAGCGTATGAGTAGCACATGAATCTGTGCGGTAAAGTGAGGAGCTGACGGTAGGTGTGGCACTCCACCTCAGATGCAAAAACAATTTCCTTGGTCTAGCACTATTGAAAAGTAGGTAGACTCCCTCACTGATTGGCTGATACCGACTTTAGGCCACCCGATGACTCTATATTATTTATTTATTTTATTTGGGTATATTCGCAGAGTTCCGTCCCGGCCTCCTGCTTCAAAAACCGCTAGCCAGTAGCCGAAGCGGTGTCACTTGAAAAAAAATAGTGTTAGGGTTAGGATTTAGGGTTAGTTTAATGGGAAAAAAAATAAATAATTTGGGCTCTGTTTTTTTCTGAGTCACCCTGTATACAGGGTGGCCCAGAAAAAACAGAACCCACAAATAATAAAACTGTTAATTTTAACTAGTGAGGTTTAGGGTTAGGGTTAGGGTTAAGGTTAGGGTTGGGTTTTTGGGAAAAACGCCTAAGTTGTTTATTTATTTATTTATTTAATTTGTTTATTTTATTTATTTGATTTAGATTGTTTTATGCATTTTTCAATTTATTTATTTATCTTATTTTATTTATTTAATTTACTTATTTTATTCATAAGTTTATTTAATTTATTCATTCATTTATTCATTCTATTTTATTATTTAGTTTTACTAATCTATTTTATATGGAAAAGGGTAGACAATCACGGGATGTTGTAGAAAATAGATGTTTATTGTAGGTACTGATGTCGAATAAGGGGTGGGGTGGTCAGTTGTTGGTGTTAGCAGAGGTTGGTAGTAGTAGATTTTTATATTTCTCTCAGATTTAACTTTTAAACTTTTTTTTTTCTTCAAACGTAAATCCGACCTATTTTTGTTGTTTCTTATTTTTTTTTAAAGTTCTTGAAAGAAAACATGGTGGTTATTTTTTATGGAATGGGTGCTATTTGGAGTGATGATCGTTCAGATCTAGAGGAGTGCCAGGGTAAAAAAGCACTATATAATTAATAGAAGAAAGTCTCAGAATTATTTTCATATATAACATGTGACATTTGGATGTTGCTTAACCGTCAAGGTTTTTTCGTCAAACTTTCAATTTTGAATAAACAAGTTAAAATTACGAGAAATGTAAACAAAACTCAGCACACGTGGGACCAGTTTTGTTTAAAAACATGTAAATAAGTATTCTATTTCTTGTATGTAATTCAACATAGACATTTAAAAATGTATTTTTAAGTTCAAAGTGATGGTATATATTTAAATTAATACTATATATGTGTATATATGCAGTATTAAAATGGAAATGTTGAATAATCTTGTGGTAAACTTGAAAATAAAACCTTGCTATCCATACCTCCAATTTCGAGGCTTTGAATATGTTTCCATCTTGTAGGTAGGACTCCTTTCAATATTATTAATTGGTACAAGGATAAAACATCATTATGTCCTTATTTATGGTAGATGGGCCTCCTTGTCCCACTTCTAAAACACAGAAGGTTGGTAGTATCAAAACAGGATTTTAAAAAATCCCCATGAACAAGCAATGACTATTAAATGCGTGTTTTTATAATCCTGTTTGCAAATAAAAGATGCTGGTCGTTAGCTGAGGGAAGCAGACGTAGGGATCCTTCGATCCCAAGATGCCGGCTTCTCACCGTGGTAGAAAACCCTTTTGGTCTGGGAGTTTTTGCATTTTGAATTCAGAGTTTTCCTTCTCCTAGACTAGTTGCCTAACCCAGGTTAAAGAGCCGATTCTGCTCTACTATTTACCCATAGCTGGCAGGAGAGTAGTGGGATTCATATTTTCCAATGGTATTAACGCTATGTGAACTGCAGCTTCATCCAGGATTTGAACTCGGGTCGACGAGTCTATTTCCTACGACTCTAACCATTACACCACGCGCCTCCAACAAACACAGACATCAGCGTGATCATATTTAGTGTGTGTACATTTAAATAAAAGGATTGGGAGCGATGAAGACAACAACCCAAAAAGCCTTAAAAAAAAAGATGACAATAAAATGGTGTGACAATCCTGAACGTGACTTGACTCCGAAAAAAAAAAAAAACAAACAAAAAAAAACAGATGAAAATATTGACGGAATGGAACGAAATAAAAAGGAAAGTTTTTACTAATGATCCATTTCGCCCGACTGGGAATCGTTTGTTCGAACAACCCTCACCAAAGCGAAACGATGTGCGTCGTTACCCAGACAGAATTAGGGCAGGGTGGTATGGTTGGGGGGGGGTCAAGAATGGACGACAATATATATCCGTCATCAGGTGAAATACACTTC
>CM042168.1:81420247-81460247 GCA_023376005.1 Doryteuthis pealeii
CTTTCCTTCTTTCTCTCTTTCTTTCTCTGTCATCTTCTTAAAAACTTTTCGTAATTTTTTTTATTATTCTTGGTACCAAACATCTTCGTATTCTATACTCTTCTAAATAACGGCACTTTATTTTTCTTTTTTCTTTTTTTAATGTTTCTTCAATAATCGTTTTTCTTTCTTTCTTTTTCCTTCAAATTAATAGATGCTTCCGTATTTGTTTTCTTTCATTCTATAAATAGATGGTTTCTATTGCTTCTCTCTCTCTCTCTCTCTCTCTCTCTCTCTCTCTCTCTCTCTCTCTCTCTCTCTCTCTCTCTCTCTCTCTCTTTTCTTTCTCTGTTTCTTTCTTTCTTTTTCTTTTCTCTCTTTCTTTCTTTCTTTCTTTCTTTCTCTCTCTCTCCCTTTCTCTCTCTCTCTTACTTTCTCTCTTTACTCTCTCTCTTTTTACTTCTTTCTTTCTCTTTCTTTACCTTTCTCCAATAATCATTTTCTTTCTTTCTTTATTTTACTTCAAATTAATAGATGGCTCCTTATTTGTTTTTTTTTCATTCTATAAAGAGATGGTTTCTATTGCCCCGCCCCCCCCTCTCTCTCTCTCTCTCTCTCTCTCTCTCTCTCTCTCTCTCTCTCTCTCTCTCTCTATCTATCTATCTATCTATCTCTATCTCCATACCTTCCTTTTCGCTTCATTACTTCCTTCATTCTTTCCTTCCTTTCTTTTCTGTCTTCATATAAATAGATGTGCCTTTCTTTTTATTTCTTTATATTCTTTCTTTCTTTGTTCCTCTCACTTTTCGTTCTTTGCCTTTCTTTAATTTTTCTTCCTCTATTTTTCTTTTCCTTCTCTCTTTTTCTTTCCTCTTTCTTTCTTCTTCCTATAATAAGATTTCTTTTTCTCCGCTCCTCTCTATTTTTCCTCACCTGAATATATGATTCTTTCTTTTTCTCTTTCCATCTCTTTTTCTTTCTTTCTTTCTTTCTTTCTTTCTTTCTTTCTTTCTTCTTTCTTTTCCTTTTTTTTTTTCTTTCTGTTATGCTTTCTTTCTTTCTTTCTTTCTTTCTTCTTTCTTTTTCTGTCTCTGTCTGTCTGTCTTCTTTTTCTAATTACAAGTACATTTTTTCTTTCTTTTCCTTTGTCGTTCTATTACTTTTACTTTTTCTTTCTTTCTTTTTTCTTCTTTTTTTCTTTCTGTTAGATTACCTTTATGCCTTTTTTCTTTCTTTCTTCTTTATTTATTTATTTATTTCTAATTACAGGTACATTTTCTTTTTCTTTTTTCCTTTCCGTTCTAACTTTTCTTTTTCTCTTTCTTTCTTCTTTCTTTTTTCTTTCTTTCTTTTTCTTTTCTTTTCTCTTTCCTTCTCTCTTTCTTCTTTCTTCTTTCTCTCTCTTTTCTTTCTTCTTTCTTTTAACATTAATTCTTACGTTTTTTTAAACAATTTTCTTACTTCAATTCTTCCTTTCTTCTATTATTCTTTCCCAGTTATTTCTCTTATTTCCTTCTTTTATTCCTTCTTTCATTTCTTTCTTTTCTTCTAACCTTTCACATAATTTCCCGCTTCTTTTCATCCATAAAAAAAATTCCCACAATTCCCTGCACGTTAACCATTATTTATTTTTCGTTTATATATCCCCATTATTTTGATTTGACCACCACTCGAACCCACGCACATACACTTCGTCTTTCTTTTTCTCTTGTCGACAAACATATAACGACCGTCGTTGTATTCACTAGATTTACGATACGTTTTCCCCACTCGTTCAAAATATTCTTTTCATGTCGCCACCCGGTCAAAATCCCCGGCATTATCACAACTGTTTGAATCGTTTAAAGACAAAGAAACACCCGTCGTTCACCGTCCTTGCCGCCATGACACACACCAAGGGAGGTTTTAAGACATTATTACGCATGCGCAAAAGATTTGAAAAGTTTTTCCTTGTATCAATCATTATTCTGATAATAATGGCGTGTGGATGCCATGATGGGACACTAGGGACACGCCTTCGACGATAATAACGCGGTAAAGAAGAAAGACTCGGCTTAGAAAATGCATTGAACCCAGCGAGCGAAAAAGCCGATAGAAAAAAACGTGAACGGTTTTCATATCTGCATACTAACATTTCCCGGGTCTTATTTGCCCTCCTTTATATATTTCGGGCATATGAGAATGAAAGCCTCTTTGGGGAATTCGTAAACTCGATGTGATTAACAGGAAAATATTACAACCGAGACGCTGGTCGGCAGTTTATGATGATGATGATATGATAATAATAATATAATAATAATTATTATTATTATTATTATTATTATTATTATTATTACTATCAGAACCAGTGGATGTATCACAGTATGATGATTTGATTATTACAATTTGATAGGATTACTTAAGAGCTATTGCTAAAGATGTCAATTTGCAATAAGTATGATAATCCTGATTTAACACACACCACACTCTCTCTCTCTCTCTCTCTCTCTCTCTCTCTCTCTCTCTCTCTCTCTCTCTCTCTCTCTCTCGATCATGGTCCATCATTTAGCTAAGGAGACGACACTCATAAGAAATAAGAATTCGATAGATAAGCAATACCAGATAATTAGGATTTATATTTTTGCATTTCATCTTGGACGATTTGGACGGTCTCATTTTTAACCAGAAGGTGGTGCAAGATGATAATGGTCATACAATTAAGGAAGCCGAGTATCAGTATATAGATAATAATTAAGGAGATTGCACATGAAAACACCTGGACATGGTTAAGAAAAGGAAACCTCAAAAGAAAAAACGAATTGTAAATAATTGCTGCACAAAACAATGCCATAAGAACCAATTATATCCAAGCAAAAATTGATAAGACACAACAAAACAGCAAATGTAGGTGTGTGGTAAAAGAGATGAGAACATTAACGATGTATTAAGCGAATGTAGCCAACTAGTACAACGGGAATACAAAGCTAGGCACGACTGGGTTGGAAAGGTGATCCACTGAAAATTATGCAAAAAAAAACAAAAAAAAACTAGCCATACAAAATAGGATATATGCATAAACTAGTATCAGTTCTTGAGAATTGAATGTATAAAAGTCTCTTTGCGATTAAGACGGATCACCTTATCCAAGCCAGATGACCAGACCTCTTTAACGAAAAAGAACAGATTTTGCCGTTCCAGCAGATCACAAGGTGAAGATTAAGGAAAACGAAAAGATAGACAAATACCTGGACCTTGCCAGAGAATTAAAAAAGCTGTGGAGTATGAGGGTGAAAGTGGTACATTTGTAGTTGTTGCACTAGGAAACAGTCCCAAAAACCATGGAAAAAAGACTGGAAGAACTGGAAATCAGAAGGAGAATTGAGACCTCCCAGAAAACAGCATTGCTGAAATCAGCTTGAATACTCAGAAAGTTCTGGAGACCTAGGGAGTCTTGTCCATCAGACTTCAATGAAAGACTATCAGCTAATGCTGGTGTGAAAAACTCTTATAATGATAATAATAATAATCTTATAATGGAGATTGTACGTATGTCTGTAACCGAAACTACGTCACTACCGATGTCACAATTCCCTTTGTTATTTATATTATATTCTCAATAGTTATCAAATAATCATTATCTAATCTTAGTTAGCATCTTATTTATTAACAATGTCTCTATTAAAGTCTAGCAATGATATATGTGCCTCAAAACAGCCCATATTATTAATGTTTCAAGATCATGCAATTTGTGTTATATATCATTAAGAAATGAAGGTTTACATAGTATATGGTGTGAACAATTTGTATATTAATTTGCAAAAAATACGTGTTTAATAAATAATTACTTGGTGTTATTGATTTCTAATATTATTTTTTATTCTCAAACATATTAAAAGCAATCTCTGCATAATATTATATTAAAGTCAATTAGAATAAAGGAAAGTTTTTGAAAAAAATTAAACTTTGACCATACAAAAGAATGGTACATGCATAAACCAATCTGTTCTTGAGAATGAAACGCATAAAATGGACTTCAATATAAAGACGGATCACCCTATCCCAGCCAGGCGACCAGACCTAGTGTTGATTTTTAAAAAAAGAGAACGTGTCAACTGGTGGACTTTGCGGTCCCAGCAATCACGGGGTGAAACTGAAGGAAAATGAAAAGATGGATAAATACCTGGACCTTGCCAGAGAATTGAAAAGGCTGTGGAACATGAGAGTGGAAGTGATAACAATTGTAGTTAGTGCACTTGGAACGGTTCTAATAAACTTGGAAAAAAGACTGAAGGATCTAGAAATCAGAGGAAGAATTGAGACCATCCAGACTACTTCACTGCTGCAATCTGCAAGAATACTCAAAAGAGTTATGGAGACCTGAAGAGACTTGTTGTCACTCAGACTCCAGGGAGATACCATCAGCTAACGCTGGTGTGAAAAAACTAAGAACTATAATAATAATAATAATTTGTAAATGATTATAGTTTCAATTAGTTATTCTCAACACAAACAATTTGCGTACAGTTTTATGTTTTCAAGTATTTCCATCTAATACCAACAATTTTCTATCTACTTGGCCCATAAATGGGATGATAACCGGTACTGCAGGTCAGAGTTCACACGGGAGTAATAGCAACGGATGACTATTCTCCACAAAGATATATAACTATAGCCTCAGCACAGAATACAGTTTGATGTCATTTTCAGGATATTTTTAGGAATGGGGTCTTACCCCTGCAGGAGATGCAGTCTAGACCCCCTGACAGGTAAAGGAATGTAATGCAGGTGCTGCAAACGCAAATGAACTAATATAAGTAAGGAGACTGATTTCTTTTTCGATCTTAAGTTCTAGATAAATAAATGATAAACTTTGGGCGATAGATCTGAGCAGGTTTAGACATGAAAAAAATTGAAAATTAAAATTAGTGAAATAGATCACTAATTAGAGCTGAGCCTATTCTAGTTTGGTTAACAAGTTTCAATTCAAAGTTTTCATTCTCCTAGACTGGTTGCCTAACCAAGATTGAAAATACCAGGCTCTCCTACTATTTACCCATAGCTGGAGGGGAAATAGTTGGATTCATATCCTTTCCAAGGGTATTTGCGCCACGTGAATTGTAGATTCGTCCAGGATTTGAACTCATGTTGACCATTCCCTACGACTTTGATCATTACACCACCGCTTCCATGAATAGAGTGGCTGGTAATAGAGGCATTGTAAAAACTAAGATACGAACAGATTAGTTTAGTTTGGTTTGTTTAATGGCATATCAAACCCTGTGGGTTATTTAATGCCAAAACTGTCAGAGTGTGAAACAAAAGTTGGTACATAAGTTTTCCTTATAGGTGTATTTTTGTAGATAGCTACATGGATGTATTTTATATCTGACTAGCAACGGCTACCCGGCGTCACCCGGGTAGAGAGGATTTTTTAGTTATCCCGTAGATCCATTATTACTGAATCGTGAGTTGAATCCTAGTGGGATGCCCCATTTAAATCCCTATGTAAAAAAATAGACCTTGCATTGATCCAGCTACTCTGAAAAACAAATGTTAATGTCTACTATCTAAAATATTAAATGAAAAAAAATCCATGCTGTTATCATTTAAATTTTATTTTTAATTATCTTCCCGAATATAAATCAAATCTCTATTAATTTTTGCTCACAAACCAAGCCCTGGTAATATTTAATGTGTATATATATTTACTTTGTCATTACTTGTTTTATTTTCGAAGTTTCCTCAGGAAATACACATACACACAATGGTCCTTTATACATGTACTAGAAGTGGCTACCCGGGATCGCCTGGGGTAGAGGTATCGGGGAGAGATATTCTCGCAAATCCATTATTGTTGATTTTCAAGTTGGATCCCCGCAGGATGCCCCACTAAAATCCCGATGTAAAAAACACCTTACGTTGATGAAAAGAAAAATTAATGTTTCCTATTTAAAATACTATATGCCAAAAAAAATTCCATGCTGTTATCATTTTAATTTTATTTTTAATTATCTTCACGAATATAAATCAAATCTCATTATATGTGCTCAAAAACCAAGCCCTGGTGATATTTAATGTGTATATATATCTACTTTGTCGTTAATTGTTTTATTTTCGAAGTTTCCTCCAGACATATATATATACACACAACTGCCCTTTATATATGTATAGATAGATTCATAATTTTCGATAGATAGATTGATAGATAGATAAATCGATATATAGATTCATGAAAAGAAAGAAAGAAAGTTTTTTTTTAAATTGATATATATATATATATATATATATATATATATATATATATATATATAAGTAAAGAAATAACAAAAGACTTAGAGATTTAGCATAATAGTCTATTTCAAGCAGCTTAGACATCTGATGAGTCGGGAGAGTTAGACACTTTGTCTAAGCTCCCTAAAATAGACTATAATTCTAGATCTTTAAGTCTTTTGTTATTTTTTTACTTATATATTTTCTCTGTGACTCTAACATTAAGAGCACACTTTGAGCTCTCAAACTGCGACAGGTTTTTTAAATAAAACTCTTGTGTCGTAAGGAAGATTTCTCTCTTTGATTTTGGATTATATATATATATATATATATATATATATATATATATATATATACTAGCAAATATATGCACCCTCCGGGTGCAAGTATTTAAGTTTTAATATAATAAAATATCATTAAATTAGAAAGGCTAATGAAACTAAATAAGAATGCAGATAAAAAGATTTGAAACAGAGAGGGGTGAATCGAAAAATAGAACAATTGAAACTTACTCTTCCATCACTCTCGTCTTTCATTGTTATTTTTTCTAAATTAAGTATTTAATTAAAAGAGGAAGTAAAGAATAAAATTGCCGTTATTTTTTCTTGTTGATGGATTTCATTTAAGATTTATTGAAGAGATTTTTGCTTATATTCATTAAAATAAAACCAAACAGTTAGAAATCAATAACACTGAGCACATATTTATTAAATTCGATTTTTTAATATCAATATGCAAATTAGCCTTCCCGTTCACACTGTAAACCGCTATTTAGTTGTATATATATAAATATAATTGCATGTTGTATGTAGATATAACAGTATTAATAATGTAAATTAATTTTATTAATAATTGAGGTTAAAATTAAAATAAAATCATTGAGAATGTGACATAAATAACTAAGGAAATTGTGACTTGAGTTGTAATATAGTTTCGGTTACAGACAGAAAAACACACAATCTCCATTATAATAAGATATATATATATATATATATATATAATATATATATATATATATATGAACAAACAGATAGAAATGAACAAACAGAGATAGATAGAGCAATAGACGGACTGAGGCAGATTAAGTGATAGCGTGAGAAAAGATTTGCTTGTAAAAAGTGACTTCCGCAGGAGCTGGAAAACTTTTTTGGACGTTGTTCCCCCCCCCTCTTTTTTTTTTGTTTTGTTTTGCAAATCCAAGTCGAGTCGTGAGTAAAGTTCCGGTCATCAATGTCCAGCAGTACCCTATTTTGAGATTTCTTCCGAGAATCCTCATCTCTTCACCCCCACCCCCCACCGAAACCCCGATCTCCTGGGATGGCCATCAGAGAGAGAGAGAGAGAGAGAGAGAGAGAGAGGGGGGGAGAGAGAGTCGGCGTATTTATTTTTAATTTCATGCAACACAGACTTGTGGCACCCCCAGGGTCTACTTCCAAATACCCCCTCCCCCGATCCCACATCGTCATTTACTCAGTTCGATGTTTTACTTACAAGCTTCTTTCTTTCTTTCTTTCACTCTTTCTTTCTTCTTTCTTTCTTTCTCTTTTATCTCAACGACCTCTATTTCTTACACCCCCTCTCTCCCACTCACCCCCTCTCTCTCTTTTCTCTCTCTTTTTCTTTCTCTTTTTTCTCTGTTGTTTTAGGCCCTCCTTTCCCCTATCCCTAGATATGTCTGTCTGTGTGTCCCTCTTTATTTATTTCTGTGGGTCAATATCATCTTTTGGAGTAATTACTGTGTCTCGTTTGTGTCTTTCCCTTTTCCCACTTTTCCCGCCCTTACGGTCGCAATGTAATTTTGCTGTTATTAATAATAAAAGCATATGGACACCTCTATTTCTCCCCCCCCTCTCTCTCTCTCTTCTCTCTCTCTCTCTCTCTCTCTCTCTCTCTCTATCTGCACATTTACACAAAAAACGCATGTACGTAACCACGTTCTAAAACAAAACGTGCAATAATATAGACGCCTCTTTTTACGCCCGTCTCTCATTTACCTCTCTCTCTCTTCCCCCTCTCTCTCTCTCTCTCTCACACACACACACACACACTCTCTCTCTCTCCCCTCTCCCCCCTCTCTCTCTCGCTACACAATTACACGAAAAAAACGCACGTACATACACACATTCTAAAATACAGGCGTACATATATAGACGCTCGAGTCTTTCTCTCTCTCTCCCTCCCTCTCTCTCTTTCTATCTCTATCACACACATATAGACACACTCTCTCTCTCTATCACACACACACACACTTCTCTCTCTCTCTCTCTCTCTCTCTCTCTCTCTCTCTCTCTCTCTCTCTCTCTCTCTCTCTCTCTCTCGCTATCTGTACATAAAAAAGCTTCCGTACATACTCAAGATCTTATACACAAACGTACAAGAATACGGACACCTTTCTCTCTCTTTCTCTCTCTCTCTCACCCTCTCCTCACCCCCTCTCCTACTCTTTCTTTCTCTCTCACTTGCTCACACTCTCCCACACAATCTCTCTTGCTCCCCCTCTCTCTCTCTCTCTCGCCTGCTCACTATCTCCTTAAATCTCTTTCTTTCACTATCTTTCTCACTCTCTTCTTTTCTTTCTTTTTTTCTCTCCCTGCCCCCTCTTCTCTCTCTCTCTCCTCTCTCTCTCTCTCTTCAAGTTTACACACAAAAATGCACGTTCTATCACACCAACGTACAACGACCCAAGCATATACATATCCACATATGAGTGCACGCACATATACACGAACACGAATACACTCTTTTTAAAAAACAATCATGGACGCAAACGAGTTCACGCATGCGCATTAAGCCACGTACGAGCAACCTAATATGTAGACGAGCATACACCCTTCAGTAGAACTAGCAAATATACGAGCACATAAGACAAACCATAATACATAGATGAAGGCACATAGTGTAATGGTTATATACATTTTATATATATAATATATATATATATATATATATATATATATATATATGTAAATAAATGGAAATTAATCCGACAGAATGAATTTAACATTTTGAAAAATAATAATTATATAAAAAAATATATAAAAATAATATATCTATAAGTATATAAAAAAATATATAAAAATAATAAATATATATATGTGTAAATAATTGGAAATTAATCCGACAGAATGAATTTAACATTTTGAAAAATAATAATTACTAATTGTTTTTACAAAATGTTAAATTCATATATATATATATATATATATGAATGCAAACTAATCATTTA
This sequence comes from Doryteuthis pealeii, assembly GCA_023376005.1. Taxonomy (NCBI): domain Eukaryota; kingdom Metazoa; phylum Mollusca; class Cephalopoda; order Myopsida; family Loliginidae; genus Doryteuthis; species Doryteuthis pealeii. The sequence goes on from CM042168.1 coordinate 81,429,702, forward strand.
GTATTGAGGTTCTCTCAGATTTTAAAAAATCAGAACTAGAACCTTAGACTTTGCTTAGCGGTTCCTATCTTCTTTCCAATTATTATGCAACAGATTGTAATATGTTACGTGGCACCAGTAGCAAGAAATGATTCATACATAATCTAAATAAATCTTTCTTTTTTCTTTCTTCTTTTCTTTCTTTTGTTATTTTTTCTTTTTTCTTTCTTTCTTTCTTTTCTTTCTTTCGCCTTTTTCTTCTTTCTTTCATCTTTTTTACTTTCTTCTTTTTTCTTCTCTTTTTCTTCTTTCCTTCTTTTTTACTTTCTTTTTCTTCTTCTTTTTTCTTTCTTTCTTTTTCTTCTGTCTTTCTTTTTTACTTTTCTTTTTTCTTTTTTCTTTTTCTTCTTTTTTCTTTCTTTTTCTTCTTTCTTTCTTTTTTACTTTTCTTTTTTCTTTTTCTTTTTCTTCTTTTTTCTTTTTTCTTTTTCTTCTCTCTTTCTTTTTCTTCTTTCTTTCATTTGAACTGAAGATGTTTCCTCGTCGCCATTAAGCGATTAAAACAACACACACGCACATTCCATAGTTTTACAACAAATGGCTTAGAATTAAAATGAAATAAAACAAACCCATTAAAAAAAAATAAAACACATGTTGTTCCGTGGGACCTCCACGGAATGTACAGTGTGTTCGGGATAAATTTGACATACTTATATTTGGTTATTTTCCTTCGGAGGTTGGAGGTATTGACGCACACTACACATCATTTAAAAGTTTGGACCTTTCTTCATTTATATACGTGATGACATATAGAATGGATGACTGGAACCTACCTAAATGCCTAAATTGATTGATTTCTACTCAGCTAAAGTTTCCCAAAGATTCCTGTAAGAAAATCGTGTTGAAACAAGACAAAAAAGTTATGACATCTGGAAGAAAGACAGAAATACTTGATGTCTGGAAGAAAGTATTGGTGTCTCCAAAAAAGACATGTTGTCTTCAAAAAAGATTTGACATTTGGAAGATAGATAGCTTGAAGTACTTGACATCTAGCAGATGGTCTTGACTCCTGGAAGATTTAACATCTGGAGAAAGTCTTGTTATCTGGAATAAAGATGAGATCTGGAAGAAGGTCTTGGTATCTGGAACAAAGATTTGACAACTGGAGAAACGCTCGATATGAAAGAAGAACTTAACATCTGGAGAAGAGCTTAACATCTAGAACCTGCCTTTTGGAAGAATAACATCTGGCTAAGGACTTGACATCTGGAAGAAGGACCTGTCATCTGATATCTGGAAGAAGGAATTGACATGTGGTAGAAAAACTTGACCCCTGACAGAAATACTTGATGTCTGGTAGATAGCAAAAAATATTTGTCATTTAGAAGACAGATGACATCTAGAGTACTTGACATCTTATAAAAAGATTTGACATCTGGAAGAAGGTTTTGACATCTGTAAGAAATATTTTACACATGGAAGAAATATTTGACATCAGGAAGAAATACTTGTCATCTGGAAGAAGGGTCTGTCATATGACATCTGGAAGGAGGATCTGTCATATGACATCTGGAAGAAGGATCTGTCATATGACATCTAGGAGGGTCTGTCATATGACATCTGGAAGGCGGATCTGTCATATGACATCTGGAAATCTGTCATATGACATCTGGAAGAAGGATCTGTCATATGACATCTAGAAGGAGGATCTGTCATATGACATCTGGAAGAAGGATCTGTCATATGACATCTGGAAGAAGCATCTGTAATATGACATCTAGAAGGAGGATCTGTCATATGGCATCTGGAAGGAGGATCTGTCATATGACATCTGGAAGAAGGCGCTGTCATTTAGAAAGTATTGAGATCTGGAAGAAAGATCTGAAAGACACAATTGCTACAATAAGAACATGGCCTTCATCTGTTCTGTACATAAGCCGTAGCCTAGTCAACAAGGTGTGTCTGAATCCTATTTGGGGTAGAGCCCAGTTTCATCAAAGCTTCATCAAAAATAAATGACCGGTCGTCAAAAAACAATCAATTATGACGTTCAAATGCGGAAGAGGGGGGGGGAAGACTGCATTGATTTGCTAATCCAATCAACTTTGTCAAGATGTCTGTAAAGATTGAGATTAGAAATAGTTGGAATCTTAAAAGATTTACGTCGCCTAGAAGATTAGTTAGATTAAAGAATTATATTTTTAAAGCATAAAATAAAAATGCTGTATATTATATTATGTCCCTATCTATCTATCTATCTATCCATCTCTGTGCCTTTCTGACTATCAACCTAACTGTCGTTTCTCTCACACTTTCTCCCCCCCTCTCTCTCTCTCTCCCCTCTCTCTCTCTCTCTCTCATATATATATATAAGTATATATTGATAATATAGCTTCTCTCTCATCTATCCCTTTATATATATATATAATAATATATATAATATATATATATATATATATATATATATTTATATATATATATATAATATATATGTGTGTTGTGAGGGTGTGTGTGTGGTGTGTGTGTGTGTGTGCGTATATATTATATATATATATAATATATATATATTTACCACCCCTCCAACGAGCAGATGCAAACAGGTCAATTTCTTAAAGCAGAAGTTAACAGGTTTAAATTCAGATTTTCGTTTCTCCTAATCTCTCTCNATTTATAGCCTATTTCGGGGAGCTTAGACAAAGTGTCTAATTTTCCAGCTCATCAGATGCAAATGATAAAAGTAATAAAGAATTCATCATTCGCATCTGATGAGCTGGGAGAATTAGACACTTTGTCTAAGCTCTCTCGAAATAGCTATAATGCAAAATCTCTAAGTCTTTTGTTATTTCTTTACTTATATATATATATATATATTATATATATATATATATATATATTGACTTGAGTGCCTGGGAAAATCTAGCATCAATTCGGAAAGAATGGAGTAAGACATGTTTCGCTAAATAAAAGAGCTCTGAGGAAAAGATTGAAACATCGTGAACAGCTCCGTCTAACTTAAGCAAAAAATCTGACTCCCGATTTAGAAAATTTCATCTTATCAGTGTGGCTTCATAGCTCGTAGCAAGGCTGGGCTGTTATCACACTCAAGAAAACATAAAATGTCTTCATGATAGCATGCACAACAATGGGAGGAAACAAATCACTCACTGCTGACTCTAATCTGTCGTTCAAGATATATATATATATACCCACCATATATATATATATATTATAAGATGGATACAAAGAGATAACCTACTCAAGTTTCCCATAAGATCTTCAGGGTTAGATCCCACTGAATTAATCGACACGATTAAATAGCAGTCGATTTCACGTGTGTGGTCATTGCCTTAAAATGTTGTTTTAATGCAATGAACCCACACGTAAAATCGACTGCTATTAATCGGTGTCTCGATTAATTCAGTGGATCTAACCCTGAAGATCCTTATGGTGAAACTCGAGTAGGTTATCTCTTGTCCATTTCATAATAAATTTGCTCTACTTAGTTATTTGAGACACTTTGTATATTTGGCAAAATCTCTAAGTCTTTTGTTATTTCTTTACTTATAAATTTGCTCTGTGACTCTAACAATAAGAGTACACATTGAGCTCTCAAACTACGACAGGTTGTTTAAAAAAGAACTCCTATGTCGTAAGGAAGATTTCTTCTCTGGACTTTTGGATTGAAGTCGTTGTTATCTTGTTATGGCATTTCTAGTTAAAATCTTCAGTTCCAGTGTTCTTCTGAAAAAGAGATTTTATCTCGAAATATCAAGAATAAATTACAGGTTAACAAACAACACCATTGTTACGTTATTATAGTTTTTCTTTACACCTGCATTGTGATAGCCTTCAAAATCAACCTCCTAACCAATATATATATATATATATATATATAGTTACAAAAACAGTAAGACAGACAGAGACAGAGAGAAGAATTGATTGAGATAGATACAAACAGACTGAGATATATTGATAGATACAGATATATATATGAATAGACCCAGGTAGAGATAGATAGATAGATTGATAGATCGATTGCAAAAGATATTTGTTTCTTTTCATTCTTGTCGGGTATTCAATTTTTACGAACATTTTTTTATCCCTATATATTTAACCAATAAATGGGACCCTAACAAGTACTACCACTTCGGGTCAGATTGGACCTGGGAGTAATAATCAACGGCGCTTGGTTAACAAATTGCATGGGTGAGAAACTCTCAGCAACCAAGCACCGTTGACTTCATGCCCACACTACCTATATATACTACCCCCACACACACACACATATATATATATATATATATATATATAATATATATATATATATATATATATATATATATATATATATATATATATATATATATATGAAGTGTTCAAACGTTGTGTTTGAAATGGCGAAGGCGGACAATTTTAAGTCACCCAAAAAGTGCGATATACATATCAGTTTAAAACAAACGAGAGATTCTGGGGAAGCCAGCTAGTGTAGTGGTTAGAATATCCGCCTGTCAGCCTGACAGGTAGGGTTCGAATCACGCACAAAGCACTGCCCTGTCTATAGCTCTGCTGATGAGTCCTAATGGGCTGAAATGTACATAAAGAGATCGATTTGTTTACGCTTTACATTTAAACCGATATGCACGCCTAATTCATTTAATTATAATTAATTAATTAATAAATTGGGCATGACTTTAATTAAGCACATAATCTCCCTATATATATATATATATATATATATTGAGACGATGACTTTAAAAGTTTGAACTCAGATCTAAATCATGACGCTTTGGAATTAATATGAAATATTTGAAATCGCAGGGAGAGTTGGTTTTTGCCTTTTTGAATTAATTTTGTGCAAATAATTGATTGTTGAGAAAGGTATGTCAATCCATCTAGGGTTATATATATATATATATATATATTATGTGTGTGTATATATACACACACACATACATGTATAGACACGAGCGCTCGCACGTAAGCACTATTAAAATACCGCACACTAACAGATCAACGTATTATGTGTGTGACCAGCCACTATGCGTACACAACCTTTATACTGCCCATAAGCACTTTCATACATTCAATTCACCTTCACATACATACACACATCATTTTATCCAATCATACGCATCCCATGTCTATTGAATTTTTTGAAATTTTTTGAAATTTTTTCAATTTTCCTCACATTTGAAACATCTTCACCTGATGAATACATCGCATGAAACCAATATGGTTGTGAAAAGTTCCTTTGTCACCCAATAAATAGATATGTAAAACCTATATATTTATCTTATTATATTATATATATATATATATATATATATATATATATATATATATATATAAAAGTATGAATATATATATATAGAGAGAGAGAGAGCGCGCAAGAGAGACAGAGACAGAGTGAGACAGAGAGAGAGACAGAGAGAGAGATAGAGAGAAGAAAGAAACATATGTAAATATATATGTTTTTTGCATACATTCAGGCGCCAAAATTATCACCAAAAAAGTAAACTCTTTATCTGGAGGTTGGTAACTTGCGCTGATAATAGATTTTGTTTTTCTAATTACTTACTTATTTTTTTCTTTCCTTTCTACCAATTTATTTATTAGTATCCCTCCCCCCTCCTCTCGCTCTTTTTTATGATTGTCCAAACTTTGGAAAGTCGAAGGTGATTTACGATATGCTAGTCACTAATTAACATATTCTAAAAATTGTATTCAAATTACAAGTTATCTATTTTGTCTCTGTTTTTTTTTTTTTTCAAACATGATAACATTGTTATCATTATTTTTTTTCGACCACAATTCGAAAAATCTTCAACGTCCGACATTTTTTTTATTTTCTTGATTAAAATTTCATTGGGCGTTGTTTTTTTCATTTATCGAGACGATGACTTTAAAAGTTTGAACTCAGATCTAAATCATTACGCTTTGGAATTAATATGAAATATTTGAAATCGCAGGGAGAGTTAGTTTTTTGCCTTTTTTGAATTAATTTTGTGCAAATAATAGATTGTTAGGAAAGGTATGTCAATCCATCTAGGGTTATTATATGCCTTGAGGTTACGGAATCATGCCCATTGTACTGTTATATTCATACAACATACCTATCAATATATCTATCTATCTCTGTCTGTCTTTCTCTCTCTCTCTCTCTCTCTCTCTATATATATATATATATATATATATAATATATAATATATATATGTAAAGAAATAACAAAAGACTTAGAGATTTAGCATTATAGTCTATTTCTCTAAGTCTTTTGTTATTTCTTTACTTATATATTTGTTCTGTGACTCTAACATTAAGAGCACACATTGAGCTCTCAAACTGCGACAGGTTTTTTTAAAATAAAACTCTTGTGTCGTAAGGAAGATTTCTTCTCTGGAATTTTGGATTATATATATATATATATATATATAATATATATATATATATATATATATAAACAATGTTTATATTTTGATCCTTTGAAAAAAAAATGCAACTTCTGCTCTATTTGAATTTAAAACCAGCATTCTTCGACTGCGGACCTATAATCAACTGTTTATCGCGAAAAAAATACACACGTGAAATCGACTGCAATTAATTAATATCTTGATTAATCCAGTGGATTTAACCCTGAAGATCCTTACGGTGAAACTCAAGTAGGATATTACCAGGTACCTTTATGATAATATATATATATATATATATATATATTATATTATATAACATTTCAATGTACCACGAGGTTAAGGAACCGCCTTCATTGTACGTCTTAATTAAAATTTTGTTTGGATTTTTTTCATTTATCGATACGAAGGAAATTGAATTCGAGTTTTGGAGGTTTGGGGGATGTGGAGCACCCCTTCATCACCATTGCTCCCTGGTCCACTCTGACCCGGAGTGGTAGTACCTGTTAGGGTCTCATCTATGGGTAAATAGAAAACATGAGTTGATAAACAAAATTGTATTATCCATTAAAAATGAAATTATTTCAAAACTTTTTCAGCATTAAACATTTTTTTTACCAATAGAAGTATTCGGCATAAAATGTCCCAAGGGTTGACATGCCGTAAAACCCAACCAACCGAACCAACCGAATATATATATATATATATATATATATATATATATATATATATATATATCGAGACGATGACTTTAAAAGTTTGAACTCAGATCTAAATCATTACACCTTGGAATTAATATAAAATATTTGAAAGCGCAGGGAGAGTTGGTTTTTTGCTTTTTTGAATTAATTTTGTACAAATAATTGATTGTTGTGAAAGGCGTGTCAATCGATCTAGGGATATTCTATGCCTTGAGGTTAGGAAATCATGTTCATTATACGGTTATATTTATACAACATATCGGCTTCGCTCAGTCGGTAGAGTGTCCGGCTGGGAAGCTCGAGGTTCCTGGTTCGATTCCGGCCCTCGGCTACTTAGCTTATGAGTAGCACATGGATATGTGTGGTAAAGTGGGGAGCTGATGGTAGGAATGGCTCTCTGCTTCAGACGCCCAAACAATCTCCTGGTCAAGTGCTAGTGAAAAGGGGATAGACTCCCTCGCTGTCTGGCTAAGAAAGACAGCATATCAATAAAAATACATGCCCACGTATATATTGACAGACAGACAGACAGACAGAAAAGAAAGAAAGAAAACATGTGAAGAAAAGGAACATAAAGGGATACATTGAAAGATGATAGAATAAATCTTATTATAATGGAGATTGTGTTTTTTTCTGTCTGTAACCGAAACTATATCACTACTCAAGTCACAATTCCGTTAGTTATTAACATCACATTCTCAATGATTTTATTTTTATTTAAACCTCAATTATTAATAAAATTGTCTTACATTATTAATACTGTTAACCATATCTACATGATATTTTCCACGTACCCCACTTGTACGGGTCAGGCACAAAGTCCCTATTAACGTGGGACCACCCACAAGCCGAAGCTTATGGAGTGGCAGGTGAAAAATTGCGTCGATCCCGTCGGCATTCCCCCTCAAGGGGGGCGCCTCAGGCACTGGGCAATAAACCCAGCCCTGCCCCTTTAAATCAAGGGGGCAGGTGTTGCCTGGGGGGATGGCCCCCTGGGATCGACGCCGTTAATTATATCAATGGTCCAGAGGCCGAAGCCACTGTTATCATATCAACATACTAACAACATGCAATTATATTTATATATACAACAAAATTGCGGTTTACAATGTGAATGGGAAGGCTAATTTGCATATTGATATTAAAAATGTGATTTTAATAAATATGTGCTTAGTATTATTGATTTCTAACTGTTTGGTTTTATTTTAATGAATATAAGTAAAAATCTCTTCAATGAATCTTAAATGAAATCCATTAACAAGAACAAATATCTGTGATTTTATTCTTTACTTCCTCTTTTAACTAAATACTTAAATTAGAAAAAATAACAATGAAAGACGAGAGTGATAGAAGAGTAAGTTTCAGTTGTTCTATCTTTCGATTATACTCCCAATGTTTCAAAACTTTTTAGCCTTTCTAATTTAATACAGTATTTTATTACATTAAAACTTACATTTATTACATTAAAACTTAAATACTTGCACCCGGAGGGTGCATATATTTGCTAGTGTAGATAAAGTAAGGAAGAAAGGTCACAAATAAAATTACGAAAAAAAACAAAAACAGTTGAAATAAATTCAGAGAGAGGGAGAGAGAAATAGGGGAGGGAGAAAGTATTAAAAATAATAGTTGAAACAATTTGAGAGGGATAGAGAAAGAGAAAGAAAAAGAAAGAGAGAGCAAGAAAAATAATGCTTAAGAAAGAAAGAAAGAAAGAAAGAAAGAAAGAAATGGAGAATCTGAAAGAAATAAGAAGATAAAATAAATGTAACTAAAAGAAGGAATGAATGAAGGAAGGAAGGAAGAAAGAAAAGAAGAGAAAGAACAAAAAAGGTCATTAACAAAATACGAAAAATAAAAAAAACAGTTGAAATAATTTGAGAGTGTGTGTGTGTGAGAGAGAGAGAGAGAGAGAGAGAGAGAGACATAGATAGAGAGTAAAAACAGTTGAAATAATTTGAGAGACAGAGAGGCATACAGAGAGAGAGAGAGAGAGAGAGTAAAAATAGTTGAAATAATATGAGAGAGAGAGAGGGGGGGTGAGAGACATACAGACAGAAAGAAAGAGTGAGAGAGAAATTTATATATATATTATATATATATATATATATATATATATATATATATAGCGAGAGAGAGAGAGAGAGAGAGAGAGAGAGAGAGAGAGGAGAGGGAGAGTAAAAACAGTTGAAATAATTTGAGAGAGAGAGAGTGAGAGACAGACAGACGGACAGAAAAGAGAGAGAGAGAGAGAAAGAGAGAGAGAGAGATAAATATATATAGAGAGAGTAAAAACAGTTGAAATAATTCGAGAAAGAGAGAGGGAGAGTCAGAGAGAAAGAGAGCGAAATACATATATAGATAGAGAGAGAGAGTAAAAAAAGTTCAAACATTTGAGTGAGAGAGAGAGAGACAGAAACAGAAAGAGAGAGAGAAATATATATATATAGAGAGAGACAGACAGACAGACAGACAGAAAGAGAGAGTAAAAACAGATGAAATAATTTGAGAGAGAAAGTGAGAGACAGACAGAAAGAGAGAGAAATATATAGATAGATAGATAGATAGAGAGAGAGAGAGAGAGTAAAAACAGTTGAAATAATTTGAGACAGAGGGAGAGAGAGAGAGAGAGAGAAAGAGAGTAAATTAAAAAAACAACCTCAAACAACGTCAAACATTGTCGGTATGTTTTCATCGTTTCCCCGTCACACACCCCACCCACCCAGAAAAAAAGAAAAACAATCAGTCACCCTCGACCTTTCTACGGAGCTTCCGGGCACGACTCGAGGTGTATCGATGGTGCACACAGATTCGTAGATAACGATTCTTTTTCTTGTTTCCTTTCCTCTCTTTTTGTCTGTGATTTTGTCAAAGCAGTTTACGTTAATTAGGTGACGTCACTCGATCAATTAACAATGGCACTAAATTAGGTTGAATAAGAAATTAACACACAATTAACAAGTGACGTTGTCGACAACATCTCAGCAAAAAGTTCGAAAAAAAATGAGGGGGGGCGGCTGGAAAAGGATTGGCGCGCTGTTAGGATAATAAAAAGGAGAAGTAAAAGATGCCCATACAAGATTCAAAATGGCGGCTGATGTTAACGTTAATTAGCTCTCTGCAAAAGTTTCCAGCGTTTCGGGGTTGAGGATGCAGTGATGATGATTAAACCACAAGGATGGTATGTTGTGTGTATGGAGTCAGTGTGAGTGCGCAGATGGTCTCAGAGAATGCCATTGGTAAGATACTGGAATCCATCATATAACTTGGTGGTAAGAGAGTTAAGGCTGCTCTTAACCATGTTGTCAACAAGAACTTAGAGTTGTTCCTCAGTTAAAGTTAGGTGGAAACATTCCTTCAGGGAGCGGATTGTGCTCACTACGCGGCTAAAACAAGGAAGTTGTGAACCAGTTTGCATGGTTTCCAATATTTATGTAACACACACACACTATATATATATATATATATATATATATATATATATATATATATCAGATTTTAGCCCTGAAGAGCTTTATGCGAAACTAATAGTAGGTTCGTCTGACTCAGTAGATTATCCTTATTACTTGGCTCTACTTAGGTATCGAGCACTTTTTACAAATTAGCTTCTCCTAGCGGTTATATGAATATATATATATCTTATATACATATATATACATATAAATTGTTTTTTTCTTTTGGCCAAATACTATACCAATAGATTATTTTTTGTTGGTACGAAATATTTGGTCTTTTCTTTTTTTTCAAAATTTTTTCTTCCTGGTTGATGTTTGGTAGTATATTTTTACAATCAAACCTCTGCCGGGTTTTTTCTCTCCGCAAGGATCTACCAACACGCTTGGTAAATTATATATATATATATATATATATATATATATATATATATATATATATATATATATATATATATATAGTGTGTGTGTGTGTGTTAAGGAAAAATAACAAAGAAGATTTAGATTGGAAGCATAATAGGAGAAACATGGTATATATATATATATATATATATATATATATATATATAAAATAATAAAATTCAAAGGCAATACAATGCGTAAAAAATAAAGACAAAAAGATGTTTTATATATCTAATCGATTTCAAAGCTAGAGCTTCATCCTCAGAGTTTATTTTCAGAAATGACGTGCTTATGTTTTTTTATTTGCAAAAAAAAAAACATAAGCACGTCATTTCTGAAAATAAACTCTGAGGATGAAGCTCTAGCTTTGAAATCGATTAGACATATAAAACATCTTTTTGTCTTTATTTTTTACGCATTGTATTGCCTTCGAATTTTATTATTTTATAACATACTTAACAATGCTTCAAACAAATTACCAATTACTTTTATATATATATATATATATATATATATATATATATACACACACACACACACACACAGATTGATAGATAGATACCAGGTTTTCTTGAAATATTTACTGAAGAATGTGATTTGTATGGAGACATGTTTCAGTGAAAAAATGTTTACAAATGGGCTAATTTCAATTACACTTGGTTTAAAAAAATATTTTTCAACATTAAATGTATAGTAATTTGTCTTTTGTTTGTTTTTGTTGTTGTTGTTTTAAGCATTACGTAATTAAAAAACAACCTTAATCCCCAAACCCCTAAACCGTAACCCAATTCGCCAAAAAAAAGTTAATTCATACACTGTAGTTAAACTGTCATGGGGGACCACCAAATAAATTTCCGTTTTAATTTTGACGACGATTTGCAAGTTTAACCATATCAACACATACCAATACGAAGTTTAACATGGAGGACAAGGAGAAGGAGGACAAGGAGAAGGAGGGCAAGGAGGAAGGGCAAGGAGAAGGAGGACAAGGAGGAGGAGGACAAGGAGAAGGAGGGCAAGGAGAAGGAGGAGAAGAGGGACAAGGAGAGAGGAGGGCAAGGAGAAGGTCAAGGAGAAGGAGGACAAGGAGAGGAGGACAAGGAGAAGGAGGGCAAGGAGGAGAGGTCAAGGAGGACAAGGAGGAGGTCAAGGAGGACAAGGAGGAGGAGGACAAGGAGAAGGAGGGCAAGGAAGAAGAGGACAAGGAGAAGGAGGACAAGGAGGAGGAGGACAAGGAGAAGGAGGGCAAGGAGAAGGAGGACAAGGAGAAGGAGGACAAGGAGGAGGAGGACAAGGAGAAGGAGGGCAAGGAGAAGGAGGACAAGGAGAAGGAGGACAAAGGAGAAGGAGGACAAGGAGAAGGAGGGCAAGGGAGGAGGACAAGAGAAGGAGGGCAAGGAGAAGGAGGTCAAGGAGAAGGAGGACAAGGAGGCAAGGAGAAGGAGGACAAGGAGAAGGAGGACAAGGAGAAGGAAGGGCAAGGAGAAGGAGGACAAGGAGAAGGAGGGCAAGGAGAAGGAGGACAAGGAGAGGAGGAGGAGAAGGAGGTCAAGGAGGAGGAGGACAAGGAGAAGGAGGGCAAGGAGAAGGAGGACAAGGAGAAGGAGGACAAGGAGAGGAGGACAAGGAGAAGGAGGGCAGGAGAAGGAGGACAAGGAGAAGGAGGAAAGGAGGAGACAAGGAGAAGGAGGGCAAGGAGAAGGAGGACAAGGAGAAGGAGGGCAAGGAGAATGAGGACAAGGATTTGGCATAAAATAACCCAATAAGCGTTGACATGCCGTAAAATCCAACCGACCAACCAAGGACACAACAGAAACCAAAAAGTTCCAGTAATTCCTCGAATCTCAAATAAGTTGTATATTCAGTGAATACTAGAAGCGGTTACCTAGCGTCGCGTCGTTAGAGGGGGAATTTTTTTTTAGAAGTTAATCTCGCATATCCATTAGTACTGAATCGTGAGTTGGATCCACAAAGAATGCTTCATTGAAATGCCTTAGTCAAAAAGATCTTGCGTCGATCCAGCCACTCTACAAAGAAAAAAAAGAAATGTCTACTATTTACAATATTAAATGCAAAAAAAAACTATGTTGTAATCATTTAAATTTTATTTTTTAATTATCTTCACTATTATAAATCAAATTTCCATTATTTTCGCTCACAAAGCAAGATTTGGTGATAGTAAATGTATACATATATTTACTTTGTCGTTAACTGTTTTATTTTTGTAGTTTCCGCTGGACATACATACACACAACCGCCCTTTATATATGTATAGATTAGCAGTTACATCTAGTGTGAATCTTACAGTCTTTCATAGAATAAAATTGTAGCCAATAAAAACAGGTTAGCAAACGGGGGTATAGGGATCGAAAAACATTTTGTAACCCCAGAGATCCGGAACTGGAGCCTCACCATCAAATACAGTTTATTGTGATATATCCGGGTTAAGGGATATATTATGAAGTTGTAGTAAGGTATATTCTCGCAGGTAAGTAGAAGCTGGTGCGTCGAGTAGCAGTAATAGCAGTACGTCTTCCGAGCAGTCGACGTGGTAGCCTTGCTAGTAGGCTAGTAGGCGCTTGTACCACCACAGTGTCGAGTATTTATGGAGGATACTATCCAATCAGATTATAGTGAGGGGGTACCTAGGTATTTGCATATTCATTACATCATATTGTAATACTCAAGTCCCCTTTTGGGGGCAAGTTTTACACATCTACGGGGGTTGCAGTCGGTGTATTTCTAAGACATACGATGGAGCGGCCATTTTGATAGAGACAAACCTTTGTAAACACGTGGTAGTTCTTGCTAGTAGGCTAGTAGGCGCTTGTACCACCACAGTGTCGAGTATTTATGGAGGATACTATCCAATCAGATTATAGTGAGTGGGTACCTAGGTATTTGCATATTCATTACATCATATTGTAATACTCAAGGTCCCCCTTTTGGGGGCAGGTTTTACACCTCTACGGGGGCGGGGGTTGCAGTTGGTGTATTCTAAGACATACCGATGGAGCGGCCATTTTGATAGAGACAAAACCTTTGTAAACACCGAGAGAAATTTCCATTTATATATTAGACAAACGGTGACGTAAGACTGTAATTAACAACAATAAAGATGGAATTACTGGGGAAAAAGCGAAGGGTAAAAACTAAAAGCAAAAATGATTCATACAAAAACGAAACTGATATTTTCGTGTGATGACGATTGAATTTTAAGATAAAACGAAATGTAAATATTTTTCTAAATTTGAAATAATAATAAAAAAAATCAGGGACTTAGAAAACAAATTGTTATTTAAATTCCAAACATTCTCCAAATTTCTATACTGGAGTTTTTTTTGGGGGGAGGGGTGGGTTTTTTTAATTATTAGATTATTTATATTTTACTGGGAAAGAAAAATGAAGAAAATGGGGATAAGTGAAGAAAAGGGAAGAAAGAAAGAGAAGAAAGAAAACGGATTAAAGAAAGACGATAACGTGAACGATAAAACCAGAAAATGAAAAGAAAGAAAGAAAGAAAGAAAGAAAGAAAGAAATAGATGCATAAACAGAAAAAAAAAAGGAAAGAAAATAAAAGAAAACAAAGAACAAAAAGAAAGAAAGAAAGAAAGAAAGAGAACACCTCAAAAAGAAAGAAAGAGGGCAACTAATGAAGAAAAAAAGAATCAAAGAAATAAAGAAACTAAGAAATATAATAAGAAATAGAAAGAAAGAAGAAGAATGAAAACCTAAGGAATAAGAAAATATTGAAAGAAAAGGGAGAAAGAAAGAAAGAAAGAAAGAAAGAAAGAAAGAAAGAAAGAAAGAAACATCTAAGAATAGAAATAGAAAGGAAGAAGAAAGAAAGAGAGAAAGAAAGAAAGAAGAAGAAAGAAAGAAAGAAAAGAAAGAAAGAAAGAATATTGGGTTGTAAAGAAGAAGAAAAGAAATATGAACACTGGGAAAGAAAAATAAATAAATGATTAAAGAAAGAAGAGAGAGAGAGAAAGAAAGAAAAAAGAACCTTGAGATGCCAAGGTAAAAAGAAAACATATAAACGCTAAAAAGATTGAAAGAAAGAAAGAAAGAAAGAAAGAAAGAAAAAACAAAGAAAAATAGGAGTGTTAACACTGAGAATATATATAGAATGAAAACTGAAAGAAAGGAAGAAAGAAAAGAAGAAAAGAAAGAAAGAAAGAAGGAAATAAAGAGTAAGAAAATGAAAGAACCTTTAGTTGCAATGGAAGAAAGAACATCTAGTCGTAAAAAGGAAAGAAGGAAGGAAAGAAAGAGAAAGTAAGAAAGAAACAATCTTTAGTTGCAATAAAGGAAATAACATTTAGTCGTAAAGAAAGAAAGAAAGAAACAAACAAACAAACAAAAAAGAAAAAACATTTAGTTGCAATGAAAGAAGGAAAGAAAGAAAGAAAGAAAAAGAAAAAGAAACAAAGAAAGGAAAAAGAACATCTAGTTGCAAAGAAAGAAAGAGTAAGAAAGAAAGACAGAAAGAAAGAACAAAGGAGAAGAAAGAAAGTAAGAAAGAAAGAATAAAGAAAGGAAGAGTAAGAAAGAAGGATAGAAAGAAAGAATAAAGTTTAATAAAGAAAGAAAGAAAGAAAGAAAGAAAGAATGAATGAATGAATGAAAGAACATTCCAATGAAAGAAAGAACATTTAGTCGTAAAGAAACAAACAAACAAACAAACAAACAAAAAAGAAAGAAAGAACATTTTAGTTGCAATGAAAGAAAGAAAGAAAGAAAGAAAGAAAGAAAGAAAAGTAATAAAGAAAGAAATGAAAAAATCAACATTTAGTTGCAAAGAAAGAAAGAAAGAGTAAGAAAGAAGTACAGAAAGAAAGAAAGAAAGAAAGAAAGAAAGAACCTTGCAATGAAAGAAAGAACGTTTAGTCGTTTACGACTAAAGAATGAAAGAAAGAAAAAGAGAAAGAAAGAAACAAGTAAATAAATAAAAAGTAAGAAACAGACACTTAAAAAGTAGATAGAACGAATATTGAAAGAAAGAAACAAACAAAAAAATAAAGAAAGAAAGAAGTAAACTTTAAATTCCATAAGAAAGAATTTAGAAATTTCAAAAAATAAATTGTCGCAGTGAAAAGAACAATTATGAAAAAAAAATTAATTAAAACGAAAGAAAACAAAAACAAAAACAAAAACAAAAACAAAAACAAAAAACCCAACAAGTCGTCTATCTTTCCATTCGAGGAGATAATAAAGTAATTGTTTACTGCAATTCGTATTTTTGAAATAAATATTCGGAAGAAAGTAACGGTCATATCTCTTTCTGCACTAAAATGGCAGGTCATTATTGTTTACAAATATACAAGCGATTAGATGGATTTTACTATCGGTAATGATAAATTAAGGATGCCCATAATGATAAAAATCAACTTTTGCAAATCACATAGTCGTACCTAGCCACCTCTAGAGATTTGACTGTCATATTCTCAGCCCTGTCAACTGGGGTTGCAGAATACCCCAACAACTGAGCAATGTTGAGCAAGCCCCCTCCCCTCAATGGGGTTACTTGTTGGATGTATGTAGTGAATCCTGGTGGTTGAGCAAGTGTTACATGATTATTAGAACCTAATATTTATGTGCAATAGTGTAGAAAACAAGATGGCGTTTTAAGTGCAGCTGACGGCCTTGAAGATTGAGTGACAAGGCTTGACCTCAGTCCTAACCTTCCGGTAGATACCGTGAGAATTCCGGTTTAGATTAGAAATAGATTTTAGTCAGTCGGCGAGAAACCACGACGGTGGTGAGTCGTGTTATACACGCTCTGACTTACTCTGCGCAGATGTCTGGTTGGGGATTTAAAAATAAAGTAAGATTTAAGCAAATCGGAGTCTTGTGTTATTACCTCTAAAAACTAACAATGACACAGGGCTTCTGATAAAGAGAAATCCCCAATAGAAGACCAGACCCGAAGTCCCCAAGAGAAGTCCAGACCTTAGAAGATTCCAGACCAAGACAAGATGTTATAAGATGTCAAAGACGGTCGGAAGAATAGAGTAAGAAAGAAGTAAGTAAAGAAGTAATGAAGAGGGTATACAACACTCGTCCATGACATGCAACATTCCACTTTGGCTTATTCTTGGGTTCAACAGTCGGTCGGAGAAGGCCCTCCGATCAATTGGCTGGTCGTGTCAAGTCCTAGCACTTATACGATATTCCCAACCGTATTGCTCTTATAACAAACTACAACTCTTTTTATCATCTATGCGCTAGAAGGTAGTGACTGAGGATCCTGTATATGACGTTAAAAACCGATTACTTGCCATACTAGGCGACCCAACTACTTAACCAGAGCTGGAGGGGCACTGTTTGGATGCATATCTTTCTGAAGTGTTATTAGAGCTATGTGAAATGCAAACATCCTCGTCCAATATTTGAACTCGTCTCGCCGTGTCTATTTACTTTCACGATAACTATTACAGGAAAATTCTCTCTCTCTCTCTCTCTCTCTCTCTCTCTCTCTCTCTCTCTCTCTCTCTCTCTTCTCTCTATTCCCCTCTCTTGTTCTCTCTCTCTCTTTCTCTCTCTCTCTCTCTCCGTCTCTCTCTCTCTCTCTCCGAAAAAGAACCCACGTGCGTCAAAGAAATAAACATCCCCTGTGACTACACAACCTGCGTGTGTTATTTCTGAACTAACGACTATTACTACTATTACTACTACTAACGGTGATTACTACTACAACTTGAGTTGGTACAAGTAGATAAGAACCTCCTAAAATCCACTTAAGAAATTGGCCTTGTGTCATATCCTACTCATGGGGGAATGGTTAGTAAATATGTATACTTATTAGTAACAGATAGAAATATTTGATATTATATAATTGAGTTTTTAAAATATCCTAAGAAACAACTAAACTAATAATCTATCTGTCTATACATAAAGGGCAGTTGTGTATATATGTATGTCCGGAGGAAACTTCGAAAATAAAACAATTGACGACAAAGTAAATATATACACACACTAAATATCACCAGGGCTTGGTTTCTGAGCAAAAATAATAAAGGTTTGATTTATATTCGTGAAGATAATTATTTTTAATTAAATTTAGAGAATAACAGACTAGATTTCTTCTTTTTTTTTTATTTAATATTTTAAATAGTAAACATTGATTTTTCTTTTCAGAGTGGCTGGATCAACGCAAGGTCTCTTTTACATAGGGATTTTAATGGGGCATACTACGAGGATCCTACTCGCGAGTCAATAATAATGGATCTGTGGAACTAACCTTTTTTACATCACCTCTACCCAGGCGACGCCGGGTAGCCGCTTCTAGTACATGTATAAAGAACAGTTGTGTGTATCTGTATGTCCGGAGGAAACTTCGAAAATAAAACAATTAACGACAAAGTAAATATATATACACATTGAATATCACCAGGGCTTGGTTTGTGAGCAAAAATAATAGATTTGATTTATATTCGTGAAAATAATTTAAAAAATAAAATTTAAATGATAACAGCATGGATTTTTTTTTCATTTAATATTTTAGATAGTAGACATTAACATTTCTTTTCAGAGTAGCTAGATCAATGCAAGGTCTATTTTTTACATAGGGATTTAAATGGGGCATCCCACGGGGATTCAAATCACGATTCAGTAATAATGGATCTGCGGGACTAACTTAAAAAAAACTCTACCCAAGCGACGCCGGGTAGCCGTTGATAGTATCATTATAAACGGACAATTTCCTTCTTTTACTCTTTTTTCTTTCTTCCATTCTTTCTCCATTTTCTTTCGCTCTTTCTTCTTCTTGTTTTCTAGCCCTGTTAACTGGGGTTTTAGAATACACCGACTGTACCTCTGCAGATGGGGTAACACTCCCCTCAACGGGGCCACCTGTTGGCTGTGGGCGGCTACCCGTGTTGCTTTAGGAGCAGCCCATGACATATAACATTCTATTTGGGCCCTTACTTGGGCTAGACGGTCGGTCGGAGAGACAACCCCATCAATCGACTGATCACATCAAGCCCTAGCACCTATACGATTGTCTCAATCATATTGCCCTTATGGCAACCCCAACCCCTTTTTATCATACGGGTGCTAGAAAACGGTGGCTGAGGATCTTCATGTCCTGGGTATGGCGTTAAACTCTATCTGATGGTGAAGTTCCAGTTCTAGAGCTCTAGGGAATGTGGAGCACCATTGCTCCCAGATCCACTCTGACCCGGAGTGGTAGTAGCTGTTAGGGCCCCATCCATGTGTTAAATAGAAATTTGTTAATAAAAAAATTGAGTTTAAAAAATCTTCTTCCAAACTATCGCTATGAATCTTACAAAACTTTGACAAAAATATAACAAACTTTTATTGGTTAATTCCTATAAATCTAACATAAACAAAGGGGAACCACTCTTGACTTATAAATTATTTATTTATTTATTGATCTACTAGGAAAAAAGAAGACGGGGTTAGGGTTTAGGTTTAGGGTTAGAGTTAGGGTTTAGGGTTAGGGTTAGTTTAATGAGAAAATGAATAATTTATCAGTCAAGAGTGGTTTCCCTTTGTTTATGTTGGAGTTATAAGAAATAACCCTTTAATTGTACCCTATAAACTTATGCCTTAAACTTATTTCGAATCCACTTAGCAACAAACAACTGCTAACAACCTACTGTCAAAATTAATGAAAATCCTTGAAAAAATGACATAACATTAGATTTGACCATCCCTCACAAAGTACCACTTGGCATAAAATAACCCTGGATGGTTTGACGTTAAAATCAATCAATCAATCAATTTTTTAAAATCTTTTGGATTGCCTTTCTTTCTTTTACTATCATCTTAAACTGGCTTTCTTTCATTTATGGCCCCGTTATTATACGTTATATCTATTAATAATGGAGATTCGCTTCCGGTTTTTTTCTGTAACAAAAATTACGTCACTGCTTACGTCACATTACCCAAAATCGTCATAACATAGAATAAACACACTCAAAATTTGAACATGCATCATTAGACAGTCCTCATTGTTTATTAAAACAAGTTTTAATAAATACATGATTGGTATTATATATCTATATATAGTTTGTTTTATTTTAATACATATTTAAAGTTTACATTTCAAATTGTTTTATTTTTTAATCCTTTAATGAATTTGATGATTTTACTTACTTAGGGTACAAACTCGCTGACATTTAATTTTTTACTCCAACCCCTCAGGCAATATGTTTCAAAAATCTATTTTTACATCGCCTGGAGGGTGTTTTTTTATTTTGTACTGGTTCATTTAATTTTTTTTTTCGCATATTTTTTTCAATTTAATTTTTTCAATTTATTTTTCATTTTATATTTTATTTTTCGTATTCAGTAATTTTCTTTCTTCTTTTTCTTTCTTTTGTCCTTCCCCCTTTTTTCTTCTACTCTATCTTCCTTCTTTTCTTTCTTTCGTTCTTTTTTCTTTTCTTTCACTATTTCTTCGTTTTACTCTTTCTTTCTTCCATTCTTTCTTCCACTCATTTTTATTGTTTTTCGTATTGTCTTCTTGTTGTTGTTGTTGTTGTTGTTGTTGTTGTTGTTGTTCTTCTTCTTCTTCTTCTTCTTCTTCTTCTTCTTCTTCTTCTTCTTCTTAGCCTCTTTTCGTTTTCTTTCTTATTCTCTTTCTTTCACTATTTCTTTCTTCGACTCTTTGTTTCTTCCATTTACTTTTACCTCTTTTTCTTTCTCCTTTTCTTTCTCATTTTCTTTTTCCTTTCTTTTTCATTTCTTTCTATCTTTCTCTCTTTTTTTTCTTTATTTCTCCCGTCACCTTCCTTCATTATTTATAACTTTCACACTTTCTTTCTTCCTTATTTCCTTTCTTCAAACGTTCCTTTCTTCTTCTTCTTCTTCTTCTTCTTCTTCTTCTTCTTCTTCTTCTTCTTCTTCTTCTTCTTCTTCTTCTTCGTTAACCTTCATTCTTTTTTGTGTGTGATTTTTTATTACTTCCTGTCCTTTATTCGGTATTCCTCGGCGGCTTTTCCAATCTTCTCCCGTCCCGTTATCAGCCCAAATCTCGTATCGCCTTCAGATCTCCATAAGCGAGAAAGAGCGAGAAAGAGCGAGAGGCGCGCAGTAAAACTTTGGCCACATCAACATTAGATCGAAATGGCGAAGAAAAGTTCCTATCGCCCTTCCCCCCCCTCCTTACATATCTTTGACTCTTTGAATATTATTAAGTAAAATAACAAAATCGAAAGACAAACAACGGAAATTAATATTAAAGCCGAAACACTTCTTCTCCAAGACGGTATCGACGGGTAAGGATGGAGGGGGTAGGGTTAATGGGGGATGGAGGTGTGGAGAAAAGTGCTCATCATAATAAAAAAAATAAAAAATAAAAAAAAAGATGTGGAGATCGTTTACGATGTCAACAACATTGACAATTCGCGAAAAATAAATTATGAGGGTTACTTCAATAATAATAATAATAATAAAAATAAAAATAATAATCATAATAATAATCATAATAATAATAATAATAATAATAATAATAATAATAATAATAATAATGATAATGATGATAATAATAATAATAATGATAATAATAATGATAATAAAAATAATAATAAAAATAATAATAATAATGATAATAATAAAGATAATAATATAATAAATAATAATAATAATAATAATAATAATAATATATAATAATAATAATGATAATGATGATAATAATAATAATAATGATAATAATAATGATAAAAAAATAATAATAAAATAATAATAATAATGATAATAATAAAGATAATAATGATAATAATAATAATAATAATAATAATAATATATAATAATGATAATGATAGTAATAGTAATAATGATTTTTAAAAAATAAAATTAAAAAAAAAAAAAAAAAATAATAATAATAATAATAATAATAATAATAATAATAATAATAATAATAATAGTTCGACAATTGTTTCTATGAGTCAATAAAAAATGTATCAGTAATAAGAAGGAAAAAATGATTTCGATGATACAGTTATCTTGAAGAAGGAGAAAAAATTAAAATCGTAGATAAAAATTAAAATTAAAAAAAAAACACGAGAAGAAGAAGAAGAAGAAGAAGAAGAAGAAGAAGAAGAAGAAGAAGAAGAAGAAAAACAACAACAACAACAACAACAACAACAACAACAACAACAACAACAACTTTAGAAAGAATTCAAGAGACAAAAAAGTAATTGTTGATGGTTGCGCTGAGGACACTTTAAAAGGAAACGAAATACCATTTTTTATGAGTTTAGAAATATATATCGCACAACTACTTTTATTGTTTAAATCGAACTTAACTACCTAAATTCCACCATCGTATGAAAGAAAAAAATACTAAAAATCAGAGAATTAACTGAATTTCATGAAATTGTCAGTGTTGATATATTAATGAATAAAAGATATAATGCACCAGTTATTTTATTTAAAAACTTTTACATTTGTTTCAGGTCAGTTAACTTTGAACCACATATCATTGAGGTTGTAACACAGATTCTCAAAGATACGTGGTTCAAATTAACTGATCTGAAAAAATGTAAAAGTGTTTTTAAATAGAAAAACTTGTGCATTATATCTTTTATTCATTAATATATCAACACTGAAAATTTCATTAAATTCGGTTAATTTTTTTTTTTTAGTAGTTTTTTTCTTTCGGCGGGATGACATGCGATGGTGGAATTTATGTCCGTTAAGTTCGATTTAACCATTTCATTTCTATACCTATTACTACTTCTTCTACTATTACTACTGCTACTGGTCATTTATCTTATCAATTGTAACTTGCTGAAGGCTAAGTCCCAACAAGCCACCCCCACCCGACCCTCGTACCCCATCATTGTCTTTAGTGTTGTATATGATTTCCTAATGTTTTTATCTAGATATTTCAAATTCTTTCAGTCTCATTCAAGATTGTTCAAAGTACTCCACCGCCCTGTCGGCTGGGGCGTTAGAATGCACCGACTGCACCTCTGCAGAGGGGTAAGACTCCCCCAATGGGACCACCTCTTCGCCGTGGGTGGTGACCCGTGATGCTTAAGGATAGAACCCATGTGGATGAGCAGTCCATGACATGCAATATTCCACTTTGGCTCTATCTTGGGTTAGACGGGTGGTCAGAGAGGCCCCCTCCGATCAATCGGCTGGTCAGGTCAAGTCCTAGCACCTATATGATTGCCCCAACCCTATTACCCTTATAGCAAGCCCCAACCCCTTTTTATCATATGGGTGCTAGAAGGCGGTGGCTGCGGGTCTACATGTCCTGGGAATGACGTTAAACTCTATCTGATGGTGAGGTTCCAATTCTGGATGTCTGGGAAATGTGGAGCACCCCTTCATCGTCATTGTTCCCTGGTCCACTCTGATCCGGCGTGTTAGTACCTGTTAGGGTTCCATCAAAGGGTTAAATAGAAAATGTGTTTATAAAAAAATTGATTATCCATTTAAGAATGAAATTATTTCAAAACTTTGTCGGCATTAAATGACCCATCGAGGTTGATATGCCGTAAAACAAAACAAACCAAACCAATCAAAGTACTCCAGTGATGATGGTCACTACTTTCACCTTCGTATAACAAAAATCTTTTACAATTATCACGTAAGATCTACGAGGGAGAGTCAATAATTATCCGCACTTTTGCTATAACATATCATTATCAATGTCACGCTGCATTCTGCGCATTATTCATTTGTTTAAAGGCATATCAAACCAGAGGAGTCATTTGATGCTGAACTTTAATGCAGTAGTAAATATTTGATTATAATTATAACTATTTTTCAATGTTCCATTGATCAAGTTTTTCGTTCTCCTGTACTGGTTGCCTAAAAAAAGTTAAAGACTTTGTTTATCATACCCGATAAAAATATCCTCCTCAGCACGGGGTCCAATTTCTTTTTATTCTACACATAGCAAAAACAAGTCGTCCCAAAAATATGCATACGACTTAAGTTCGGTCTTGAACCGGTAAAAATTTCAAAAGGGGTTTTCCCTAAATATGAATTAAAGCAACGATTCCTTATATAGGCAGATGCAAGTATTGCGTAAACCCAGAGACTTAACAGAGGTCTCAAACTTCACCTACGATGTATAAGACGCAGGGCAATATTTTGAGCCAAAATTTTGGAAAAAAGTGCGTCCTATATGCCGTCAATACGGTAATAGATGCACGCAACATCTTAGGGATGGGGGGGGGGCGAAATAAGTTTCCATTAAAATTGTTTTTTTTTGCTTTTTTTTTTGCTTTTTTTACTCCTTTAATAAATTTGATGATTTTACTTACTTATGATACAAGTTTTTTTTTGTTTTTTTGTTTTTTTTGCTAGTAAAAGTGGTATACACTCGGTTATCTTGCGGGAAAAAAAATTTGTAGCAAGAGGAAAGAAAAGAGAGGAAGAGAAAAACTTAAGAAATAAGAGGCAAACATCTCTGGAGAAGGAAAGTGGAATGGAGGAATGATGATACGTAATTTAGCTGATGCAGGTCGGAGATATGACCGGTTGAAAAATATGAACATTTGAGAAGTGTTACATTATCGTTCTCATGTTGTGTTGACATCTTCCATTAATAATATTGATTCGGTCTCTATTTGTCTGTAACCGAAACTACGTCACAGTCTACGGCACAATTACGTCAGAAATTGAGTAAGTTTATCAATGAGTATTTAATTCGTAGTCAAAATCATTAATACATTGAATAAATCTGAGTTAGATTTGCCTCAAAACAGCCCATGTTATTAATGCGTTTAAAATCCTGCAATGTGTGTTATATATCCCTAAGTAATAGAGGTTTATATGGTGTGGTTATTTTGCATAGTAGTTTCAACAACATCGGGTTTAATAAATAATTAGTTAATTTTGTTGATTTCTGATATTATTGTTTTATTCTCAAATGTATTAAATAAAATCTTATGAATGATTTTTATATAGAAACCAATTAAAAAATAATTTGAATAAGTGTAATCTTTTTTGTGTTCGTATTAAATTTCATTAATTTTTATAATTCAGTATAATATCTAATTATATCAAGAATTAAATACTTTTGCGCGGAGGATGCATTTTATTTTATTTATTTATTTATTTATTCATTTATTTTTTGCTAGTAGAAATAATAGTTGTATAATTATCTCTGGGCCGTAATTACACATGAGAGGTTCGAATCCGATGACAGGGCTAATGATGAGTTTACTGGCAATTCTGTGATATTTGGAGACTGGAAACCAACTTGGAATGCTGAAGAGAAATCTTGCCATGTGCAATTTATTGTTTTTAGTAATAACACAAGACCACTTCTTTTTCTCGTGAGATTTTTCATTTTCCCCCAAGTCACAACCGACGAGTCAGAGCCACGTCTCACTCTGTCAAAGCATCTTTCCAATCTCATCGGGAGTCTTCCTCTCTCCCAATTCGCCACATGAGACTTCTCGACCAGTAGAAAAATGGCATATAACCTTGTGCTAATTCATCCTTAAAAACTTTCCATGCTAACCTACTGGCTCTTTCCACCCCACCCCCCTCTCTCTCTCTCTCTCTCTCTCTCTCTCTCTCTCTCTCTCTCTCTCTCTCTCTCTCTTCTCTCTCACTCGCTCGCTCGCTTATATTACCGAAGGTCTTAAATCAGTGTTGAGATTTCTACTTATTTTTTTTTAATCAATAATATCGATCCTTGTTTCTCATCTTATCGATCGATATTTAAAAATGCTGTTTACACAAAATCTCATCAATGCTTCTTAATTAATATCTGCTTTTTCTCTGAATGTTTGAGATGAGACTTGATGATTAGTATTATCTGCGTTATTCGGACTATTGTTCTCATCTTCATTGTTATTTGTACAACGTTTCGGTCGATGTGCCCTCCCGCCTTCTTCAGGTATTTCTTGTCGGACTCGGGAACCTTCTCGGACTCGGGAACCTTCTTTTTGGATTCGGGAACCTTCTTGTCGTAATCGGGAGCCATCACGGAACTTTGAACCCAACCCTTTATTCCTGAGAACAGGATACCCCCGTGGACTGAATAAAGGGCCAGGGGACTCATTCAAAGCAAATAGGTGCGTCCAAGGACGCACGAAGTCAAAAAGCTATCATTTGTTTGGTTTGTTTTGTTTTACGGCATATCAACCTCAGTGGGTCATTTAATGCCGATAAAGTTTTGAAATAAATCAATTCTTAATGGATAATACAATTCTTTTATAAATACATTTTTCTATTTAACCCATAGATGGGACCCTAAGAGGTACTACCACTCCGGGTCAGAGTGGACCAGGGAGCAATGGTGATGAAGGAGTGCTCCACATTCCCCAAACCTCCAAAACTGGAACCTCACCATCAGTTAGAGTTTAACGTCATTCCCAGACATGTAGACCCGCAGCCACCGCCTTCTAGCACCCATATAATAAAAAGGGGTTGGGGCTTGCCATAAGGGCAATAGAGTTGGGAAAATCATATAGGTGCTAGGGCTTGACGTGACCAGCCGATAAAAAAGCTATCAGCATCACTATATATATATATATATATATATATATTTGTATATGTATAAGTATTAACTTATTAAGAACGATCGTTGGAAGCGCACAATATCCAGAGGTTAAGGTTGAGAAAAAACAAATACAAAGTGCTCAATACAATGTAGAGCATAAATTTATTTAAGAATGGAAATGAGTAACCTACTCGAGTTTCATCGATAGATTCTTCAGGGTTACTTTTAAATTAATCGAGTTTACGATTAATCTTTGGTGTTATAAACATGCCCGTTGGAATGGTCCCATTCCAACGGGCATGTTTATAACACCAAAGATTTAATCGTAAACTCGATTAATTTAAAGTAACCCTGAAGAATCTATCGATGAAACTCGAGTAGGTTACTCATTTCCATTCTTAAATAAATATATATTATATATATATATATATATATATATGTCTGTATGTATGTATGTATTCTCTTGTGGCTATGTAAATTATGTATGGATTTTTTTTCCCGCCGCCTATATGCGTGCTGTGTCTTTGATAATTGGTTGTCAAATTAAAACGTCGAATTTCAGTCCGAGTTAATGATAATGTGAAGAAGCAACGCTGTAATTAGAACTGATCTATAATCAAGGCGACGTTAATTTTGCTAATTATTATTCTGATTTATGCTAATGGAGATTCAACTACCAATAATGTCCAATAATGAAGAGTGACAAAAAAAAAAAAAGAAAGAGAAAAAGAAAAAGAAAGAAAAGAAAAAGATGTCACTGTTCTAATTAGTAAAAACGAAATTTTTACACCGGTAAAATGCCGAGAACTGATTTATTTCGTCTCAGTTTGGTCGTGATGAATTATCCGATGAATATTTCTAACCAGTGAGTTTCGAAAAGAAAGGAGACACCTCCACACTCGATGGTAAGCCCCCAGAATAATTCACATACCTAGGTAGTAATATCTCATCCATAGAGAGTGATGTTAATACAATTCACATACCTAGGTAGTAGTATCTCATCCATGGAGAGTGATGTTAATACACTTCATATACCTAGGTAGTAATATCTTATCCACAGAGAGTGATGTTAATACAATTCACATAACTAGGTAGTAATATCTCATCCACAGAAAGCAATGTTAATACAATTCACATACCTAGGTAGTAGTATCTCATCCATAGAGAGTGATGTTAATATAATTCACATAACTAGGTAGTAGTATCTCATCCACAGAGAGTGATGTTTAATACACTTCATATACCTAGGTTGTAATATCTCATCCACAGAGAGTGATGTTAATACACTTCATATAGCTAGGTTGTAAATATCTCATCCACAGAGAGTGATGTTAATACACTTCATATACCTAGGTAGTAGTATCTCATCCATAGAGAGTGATGTTAATATAATTCACATAACTAGGTAGTAGTATCTCATCCACAGAGAGTGATGTTAATACACTTCATATACCTAGGTTGTAATATCTCATCCACAGAGAGTGATGTTAATACACTTCATATACCTAGGTTGTAATATCTCATCCACAGAGAGTGATGTTAATACACTTCATATACCTAGGTAGTAGTATCTCATCCATAGAGAGTGATGTTAATACACTTCACATACCTAGTTAGTAATATCTCATCCACAGAAAGCGATGTTAATACACGAATAGCAAAGGCATGGTTGACTACAAACAAATTATCAGTCATATGGAGGTCCGATCTCACCGACAAGTTAAAGAGACGATTTTTCCAGGCCGTGGTTATATCTGTACTGCTGTATGGCTGCACCACTTGGACACTAACGAGGCGCCTTGAGAATAAGCTGGATTGAAGCTGCACAAGAATGCTGCGTGCAGTCTTGAACAAGTCGTGGAAACAACACCCCACAAGGAAGCAGCTGTATGGACACCTGCTCACCATCTCACAAACCATCCGAGTGAGACGGACTAGGCATGCAGGACACTGCTAGAGAAGCAAGGATAAGCTCATAAGCGAGGTTCTCCTGTGGAGGCCAACACATGGCCATGCTAGTGTGGGGTGCCCACCAAGGACATACATTGACCAACTATGCGAGGATGCTGGTTGCTGCGCAGAAGACCTGCTAGAGTGATAGGGAAGGTTGGCGAGAGATTGTCATGGATATCCGTGCTGCTTACACGACATGATGATTATGATTATAGCATAGCGGCTTTCATTTTGTAAGGGAGTTATGCGCCCATAAAATGGTAGCAGGTTATGTTAAAATCTTTTGGGCCATACTGTAGGCTTTAAGCAAGAGCGCTTGTCCAGTGGAATTGGATCCTTGGTAATCCTCCGGTAAAGAATCCTGATCCTTGGTAATCCTCTGGTAAAGAATCCTGAGTATTGTAAGTCCCTCCTCAATGAGTGCTAGTAGAACTATGGCCAGTATCAGTGTTTAAGTAGTGTATCAGCCACGCATTATGGCTGGTAATTGGCAAAGGAATAAACCACGTAACCTCGGCTAGTCTATAAATCCAGCTGGGGAATTGTAGCACATCTTATATACCAAATAATTCCAACACGTGTAAATAATAATAATTCTGCAATACATATCTCTATTTCTGTTCTACTTAGAGAGACTGGAAGCTGGTTGTTGGGTCTGGTGTTGAGTTGGCTGGCACTCTTTGCTATTAGAGTATAAAACAACTTGGGTTTGCTGGAAGATATCTTACCTTGTGCCATTTATAGTATTTACTAATAACACAAGGCGTTCTTATTTTTTTTCACGTGAGATATATTTATTTTAAACACAAGTCAAAATGCTTTGGGTGACAGATTTACGTCTCATCTGCCACTGTTTTGTTCCAAACTGACCTTACATTCGCTCCTCTCACTATCACTCTTCCACACTGAGCCACGTGACGTCTCTTGACCAGTAATAAATCGACATGTGGCGTTGCGCTGACTCATCCGTAAAACTTTCCATGTCGCTGGCTTTTTTCCACTCTATTATGTTACAGTATATTCGCTTTCTTCATTTACATCCTTACATTCTGTCTGGTTGGTTGGTTGGAGGGTTGGTTGGTTGGTTGGTTGGTTGGTTGGTTTTTATGGCATGTCAACTCTAGTTGGGTTATTTTATACCGAAGACATTTTTATTAATTCTTGATGGTTATTCATAAAATTTTAAAACTCTATTCTTTTTAAAACACATTCTTAAAAATAATTTTCTATTTAACCCATAGATGGGACCTTAACAGGTACTACCACTTCATCTCAGGGTGGACATCGAAGTAATGGTTATGAAGGGGCACTTCACATTCCCTAGAGCTCCAGAATTAGAACTCCACCACTAGACAGAGTTTAACGTTATATCCAGGACACCTTTTGACCAGTAAATTTGCCAGCCTTCACCCGGTACATACGGCATCTGGTCTGCTAAATAAGGGATAGGGCCAGAGCTAGTGTATCCCCCGAATATATGATACCTCTGAATTTATTATATGGGGTCCCCACTCAAGCACGTCAAATTTAACTCTTCGCCTAACAAACTTCCCCCATGGCTGTACCAAATTCTCATGATATTTTTTTTACCTTTGAAATATGTCCGATCAGATATTTCAAAGTTCATTATCTCTTCACCCCAGGATCCGTTCTATTCAAACAAGGTCCTATTATTATTGTAATCTGAGTCCTTTTGCTCAATTATAATGGACTAACCACCAGCGGCTTACGGTCGCAATGGTGGGAGAGCCCCTGTTTCTTAACTCTTTGCCAACCAAATATCCGCAATGTTGTAACAAATTTTCTTGCTATTCTTTTTATATTTTTTAAGTGTATAATGGAATAATTCAAAGCTTACCATCTATTCACCTCAGAACTCGTTCTATTCAAATAAAGTCCTATTATCATTTTAATCCGACTTCTTATGTTCAATTGTAATGAAATAACAATCAGGTTTTGTACTTTGCTTAAGTGGAGTATGCGTAGGATCACAGTAATGGGAGAGCCACTGGGAGCGGATTAAAGTAGGCAACGAGTTAATAAATAAAATATATGAACCCCCATTCTACTACATGTCAATTTTCACAAACGACATATTTTCGGATCCTCCTTTTGTTGTCAACATCTATAAATTTTGACCGGTAAATTTACCAACCTTCAGCCTGATCTGTTGGATAATGCATAGGCATAGCCAATCATTTTTAGCAACA
>CM042168.1:81465762-81483262 GCA_023376005.1 Doryteuthis pealeii
GCAAAAAATGAAGGTTGATTTATATCTAAGACATTTAAAAAATAATTTAGAGATAACATAATTTCTATTTTCTTTATTTAATATTTCAAATAGTAGACATTGATTTTTTTTTTTCAGAGTAGCTGGATCAATGCAATCTTTTTTTACATAGGAATTTAAATGGGGGATAATACCAGGATCCAACTCACGATTCAATAATAATGGATCTGTGGGACTAACCTTTTTTGCATTACCTCTACCCAGGCGATGCCGGGTGGCCGCTTCTAGTACATATATAAAGGACAGTTGTGTGTATATGTATGTCCGGAGGAAACTTCAAAAATAAAAACAATTGACAAAGTAAATATATATACACATTAAATATCACCAGGGCTTGGTTTTTGAGAAAAAATGATAGAGATTTGACTTATATTCATGAAGATAATTAAAAAATAAAATTTAAATGATAACAGCATGGATTTTTATTTGTTTTCATTTAATATTTTAGATAGTAGACATTAACATTTCTTTTCAGAATAGCTGGATCAATGCAAGGTCTTTTTTTTGCATAGGGATTTAAATGGGGCATCCCACGGGGATTCAAATCACGATTCAGTAATAATGGATCTGCGGGACTAACTTTAAAAAAACTCTACCCAGGCGACGCCGGGTAGCCGTTGATAGTATCATTATAAACGGACAATTTCCTTCTTTTACTCTTTTTTCTTTCTTCCATTCTTTCTCCATTTTCTTTCGCTCTTTCTTCTTGTTGTTTTCTAGCCTGTTAACTGGGGTTTTAGAATACAACGACTGTACCTCTGCAGATGGGGTACCCCCCCCCTCAACGGAGCCACCTGTTGGCTGGGTGGCGACCCGTTGTTGCTTTAGGAGCAGCCCATGATATGCAACATTCCATTTGGGCCCTTACTTGGGCTAGACGGTCGGTCGGAGAGACAACCCCATCAATCGACTGATCACATCAAGCCCTAGCACCTATACGATTGTCTCAATCATATTGCCCTTATAGCAACCCCAACCTTTTTTATCATATGTGCTAGAAAACGGTGACCGAGGATCTTCGTGTCCTGGATATGGTGCTAAACTCTATCTGATGGTGAAGTTCCAGTTCTAGAGCTCTAGGGAATGTGGAGCACACCCTCATCACCATTGCTCCCAGATCCACTCTGAACCGAAGTGGTAGTAGCTGTTAGGGCCCCATCTATGTGTTAAAGAGAAATTTGTTTATAAAAAAAATTGAGTTTAAAAAATCTTCTTCCAAACTATCGCTATGAATCTTACAAAACTTTGACAAAAATATCATAAACTTTTATTGGTTAATTCCTATAAGTCTAACATAATCAAAGGGGAACCACTTTTGACTTATAAATTATTTATTTATTTATTGATCTACTAGGAAAAAAGAAGACGGGGTTAGGGTTTAGGGTTAGGGTTAGAGTTAGGGTTTAGGGTTAGTTTAATGGGAAAATAAATAAATAATGTATCAGTCAAGAGTGGTTCCCCTTTGTTTATGTTGGAGTTATAGGAAATAACACTTTAATTGCACCCTATAAACTTATGCCTTAAACTTATTTCCAATCCACTTAGCAACAAACAACTGCTAACAACCTACTGTCAAAATCAATAGAAATCCTTGAAAAAATGACATAACATTAGATTTGACCATCCCTCACAAAGTACCGCTTGGCATAAAATAACCCTGGATGGGTTGACTTTAAAATCAACCAATCAATCAATTTTTAAAAAATCTTTTGAATTGTCTTTCTTTCTTTTACTATCATCTTATTCTGGCTTTCTTTCATTTATGGCCCCGTTATTATACGTTATACGTTATATCTATTAATAATGGAGATTCGCTTCCGGTTTTTGTCTGTAACAAAAATTACGTCACTGCTTACGTCACATTACACAAAATCGTCATAACATAGAATAAACACACTCAAAATTTGAACATGCAACATTAGACAGTCCTCATTGTTTTTTAAAACAAGTTTTAATAATACATGACTGGTATTATATATCTATATATAGTTTGTTTTATTTTAATACATATTTAAAGTTTACATTTCAAATTGTTTTATTTTTTAGTCCTTTAATGAATTAGATGATTTTACTTACTTAGGGTACAAACTCGCTCACATTGAATTTTTAACACCCACCCCCAGACAATAGGTTTCAAAAATCTATTTTTACATCGCCCGGTGGATGTTTTTTTTATTTTGTACTAGTTCATTTAATTTTTTTTTTTCGCATATTTTTTTCAACTTATATTTAAATTTATTTTTCATTTTATATTTTATTTTTCGTATTCAGTAATTTTCTTTCTTCTTTTTCTTTCTTTTGTTCTTCCCCCTTCCCTTCTTTTACTCTTTTTTTCTTCTACTCTATTATCATTCTTTTCTTTCTTTCGTTCTTTTTCCTTTTCTTTCACTATTTCTTCGTTTTACTCTTTCATTCTTTCTTTCACTCATTTTTATTGTTTTTCGCATTGCCTTCTCTTTCTTCTTCTTCTTCTTCTTCTTCTTCTTCTTCTTCTTCTCCTTTTTTCGTTTTCTTTCTTATTCTCTTCTTTCACTATTTCTTTCTTCGACTCTTTGTTTCTTCCATTTACTTTTACCTCTTTTTCTTTCTCCTTTTCTTTCTCATTTTCTTTTTCCTTTCTTTTTCATTTCTTTCTATCTTTCTCTCTTTTTTTTCTTTATTTCTCCCGTCACCTTCCTTCATTATTTATAACTTTCACACTTTCTTTCTTCCTTATTTCCTTTCTTCTTCTTCTTCTTCTTCTTCTTCTTCTTCTTCTTCTTCTTCTTCTTCTTCTTCTTCGTTAACCTTCATTCTTTTTTTTTGTGTGTGTTTTTTTATTACTTCCTGTCCTTTATTCGGTATTCCTCGGCGGCTTTTCCAATCTTCTCCCGTCCCGTTATCAGCCCAAATCTCGTATCGCCTTCAGATCTCCATAAGCGAGAAAGAGCGAGAGGCGCACAGTAAAACTTTGGCCACATCAACATTAGATCGAAATGGCGAAGAAAAGTTCCTATCGCCCTTCCCCCCCCCCCTCCTTACATATCTTTGACTCTTTGAATATTATTAAGTAAAATAACAAAATCGAAAGACAAACAACGGAAATTAATATTAAAGCCGAAACACTTCTTCTCCAAGACGGTATCGACTGGTAGGAATGGAGGGGGTAGGGTTAATGGGGGATGGGGGTGTGGAGAAAAGTGCTCATCATAATAAAAAAAATAAAAAATAAAAAAAAAAAGATGGGGAGATCGTTTACGATGTCAACAACATTGACAATTCGCGAAAAATAAATTATGAGGGTTACTTCAATAATAATAATAATAATAAAAATAATAATAATAATCATGATAATAATAATAATAATAATGATAATAATAATAATAACAATAATGATAATAATAATAATAATCATAATAATGATAATAAAAGTAATAATAAAAATAATAATAATAATGATAATAGTAAAGATAATAATGATAATAATGATAAATAATAATAATAATAATAATAATAATAATAATAATAATCATGATGATAATATTAATAACGATAATAATATAATAATGATGATGATAATAATAATAATAATAATAAAAATATAATAATAATGATAATAATGAAAATGATATAATAATAATAATGATTAAAAAATAAAATAAAATAATAATAATAATAATAATATATAATAATAATAATAATAGTAATAATGATTTAAAAAAATAAAATTAATAATAATAATAATAATAATAATAATAATGATAATAATAATATAATAATGATAATGATAATAATAGTAATAATGATAAAAAATTAAATAAAATAATATAATAAAATAATAATAATAAATAATAATAATAATGTAATAATGTAATAATGTAATAATAATAATAATAATAATAATAATAATAATAATAATAATAATAATAATAATATAATAATAATAATAATAATAATAATAATAATAATAATAATAATAATAATAATAATAGTTCGACAATTGTTTCTATGATGGCTGTTAATGTTATTTTATTTGAGTCAATAAAAAAATGTATCAGTAATAAGAAGGAAAAATGAATTCGATGATACAGTTATCTTGAAGAAGGAGAAAAAATTAAAATCGTAGATAAAAATTAAAATTTTAAAAAAAACACCAGAAGAAGAAGAAGAAGAAGAAGGAGAAGAAGAAGAAGAAGAAGAAGAAGAAGAAAGAAGAACAACAACAACAACAACAACAACAACAACAACAACTTTAGAAAGAATTCAAGAGACAAAAAAGTAATTGTTGATGTTTGCGCTGAGGACACTTGAAAAGGAAACGAAATACCATTTTTTATGAGTTTAGAAATATATATCGCACAACTACTTTTATTGTTTAAATCGAACTTAACTACCTAAATTCCACCATCGTATGAAAGAAAAAAATAATAAAAATCAGAGAATTAACTGAATTTCATGAAATTGTCAGTGTTGATATATTAATGAATAAAAGATATAATGCACCAGTTATTTTATTTAAAAACTTTTACATTTGTTTCAGATCAGTTAACTTTGAACCACATATCATTGATGCGTAACACAGATTCTCAAAGATACGTGGTTCAAATTAACTGACCTGAAAAAATGTAAAAGTGTTTTTAAATAGAATAACTGGTGCATTATGTCTTTTATTCATTAATATATCAACAGTGAAAATTTCATTAAATTCGTTTAATTCCCTGATTTTTTTGTATTTTTTTCTTTCGGCGGAGTGACATGCGATGGTGGAATTTATGTCCGTTAAGTTCGATTTAACCATTTTATTTCTATACCTATTACTACTTCTTCTACTATTACTACTGCTACTGGTCATTCATCTTATCAATTGTAACTTGCTGAAGACTAAGTCACAACAAGCCACCCCCACCCCACCCTAGTACCCCATTATTGTCTTTAGTGTGGTAGATGATTTCCTAATGTTTTTATCTAGATATTTCAAATTCTTTCAGTCTTATTCAAGATTGTTCAAATTACTCCACCGCCCTGTCGGTGGGGCGTTAGAATACACCGACTGCACCTCTGCAGAGGGGTAAGACTCCCCCAATGGGGCCACCTGTTGGCCGTGGGTGGCGACCCATGATGCTTAAGGATAGAACCCAGGTGAATGAACAGTCCATGACTTGCAATACTCCACTTTGGCCCTTACTTGGGCTAGACGGGCGGTCAGAGAGGCCCCCTCCGATCAATCGGCTGGTCACGTCAAGTCCTAGCACCTATATGATTGCCCCAATCCTCTTACCCTTATGGCAAGCTCTAACCCTTTTTATCATATGGATGCTAGAAGGCGGTGGCTGCGGGTCTACATGTCCTGGGAATGACGTTAAACTCTATCTGATGGTGAGGTTCCAGTTTTGGAGGTTTGGGGAATGTGGAGCATCCCTTTATCACCATTGCTCCCTGGTCCACTCTGATCCGGAGTGGTAGTACATGTTAGGGTCCCATCTATGGGTTAAATAGAAAATGTGTTTATAAAAAAATTGTATTATACATTTAAGAATGAAATTATTTCAAAACTTTGTCGGCATTAAATGGCCCACTGAGGTTGATATGCCGTAAAACAAAACAAAACAAACTAATCAAAGTACTCCAGTGATGATGGTCATTACTTTCACCTTCGTATACCAAAAATCTTTTACAATTATCGCGTAAGATCTACGAGGGAGAGTTAAGAATTATCCACACTTCTGCTATAACATATCATTATTAATGTCACGCTGCATTCTGCGCATTATTCATTTGTTTAAAGGCACATCAAACCAGTAGGTGTCATTTGATGCTGAACTTTAATGCAGTAGTAAATATTTTATTATAATTATAACTATTTTTCAATGTTCCATTGATCAAGTTTTTCCTTTTCCTGGACTGGTTGCCTAAACAAGGTTAAAGAGCCCAGTCTGCCCTACTATTTACCCTTAGCTAGAGGGAGAATAGTTGGATTCATACTTTTCCCAAGAGTATTAGTGTTATTTAAAATTAGTCGTGACAATTTCCTACAACGGTAACCATTACACCACATGCCTCCGCTTAGTAAACCATTATAGCTTCAAGTATCCTTAATCTATTAATAATGAATAACCAAAACTACGTCACTGCCTACGTTACAAACCCTCGAGAATTGTGTAAGTTTATCTATGAGCACCGTATTTGACGGCATATAAGACTCACGGGCATATAAGACGCATCCCCATTTCAGCAGGTCAGATTCAGGAACAAAAAGTTTTTAGTGTATTTAAGCATATATTGTTGAAAACAGTCTAGCTGTGCATTACACAAACAGAAACATAGCTGTATAAAAGCAATTTGGCAGTACAGACAAGCAATAAGCATACACAAGACATCTCAATAGCAAGAAATAATAATAATGATAATAATAATAATAATAATAATAATAATAATAATAATAATAATAATAATGAAAACAATTATTTATTAATTTTTTTTTTTTTGCTAGTAGAAATAATAGTTGTATATTTATCTCTGGACCGTTATTAAATTTGAGAGGTTCGAATCCAGTGGCTGGGCTAATGTTGAGTTTACTGGCAATTCTGTGATATTTGGAGACTGGAAACCAACTTGGGATGCTGAGATTTTTTTATTTTCCCCCAAGTGACAACTGACGAGTCAGAGCCGTCTCACTCTGTCAAAGCATCTTTCCAATCTCATCGAGTATTCCCGCCTCTGAGTCTTCCTCTCTCCCAATTCGCCACATGAGACTTCTCGACCAGTAGAAAAATGGCATATGGCCCTGTGCTGATTCATCCTTAAAAACTTTCCATGCTAACCTACTGGCTCTTTCCACCACCCTCTCCCTCTCTCTCTCTCTCTCTCTCTCTCTCTCTCTCTCTCTCTCTCCTCTCTCTCTCCTCACTCTCCCTCTCTCTCTTACATTACCGAAGGTCTTAATCAGTGTTGAGATTTCTACTTATTTTTTTTAAATCAATAATATCGATCCTTGTTTCTCATCTCATCGATCGATATTTAAAAATGTTGTTTACACAAAATCTCATCAATGCTTCTTAATTAATATCAGCTTTTTCTCTGAATGTTTGAGATGAGGCTTGATGATTAGTATTATCTGCGTTATTCGGACTATTGTCCTCATCTTCATTGTTATCTGTACAACGTTTCGGTCGATGTACCCTCCCGCCTTCTTCAGGTATTTCTTGTCGGACTCGGGAACCTTCTCGGACTCTGGAACCTTCTTTTCGGATTCGGGAACCTTCTTGTCGTAATCGGGAGCCATCACGGAACTTTGAACCTAACCCTTTATTCCTGAGAACAGGATACCCCCATGGACTGAATAAAGGGTCAGGGGACTCATTTAAAGCAAATAGGTGCGTCCAAGGACGCACTAAATCAAAAAGCTATCATTTGTTTGGTTTGTTTTGTTTTACGGCATATCAACCTCAGTGGGTCATTTAATGCCGATAAAGTTTTGAAATAAATCAATTCTTAATGGATAATACAATTCTTTTATAAATACATTTTTCTATTTAACCCATAGATGGGACCCTAAGAGGTACTACCTCTCCGGGTCAGAGTGGACCAGGGAGCAATGGTGATGAAGGGGTGCTCCACATTCCCCAAACCTCCAAAACTGGAACCTCACCATCAGATAGAGTTTAACGTGATTCCCAGGACATGTAGACCCGCAGCCACCGCCTTCTAGCACCCATATGATAAAAAGGGGTTGGGGCTTGCCATAAGGGCAATAGAGTTGGGAAAATCATATAGGTGCTAGGGCTTGACGTGACCAGCCGATAAAAAAGCTATCAGCATCACTATATATATATATATATACTAGCAAATATATGCACCCTCCGGGTGCAAGTATTTAAGTTTTAATATAATAAAATATCATGTTAAATTAGAAAAGCTAATGAAACTGAATAAGAATTCAGATAAAAATACTTGGAACAGAGGGGGTATAATCGGAAAATAGAACAACTTTGAAACTAACTGTTCCACCATTTTCCCTTACTCCCGTCTTTCAGTGGTAAATTTTCCTAATTTAACTATTTAGTTAAAATAGGAAGTAAAGAATTAATTTACAGTTATTTCTTCTTGTTAATGGATTTCTTTTAAGATTTATCCCTGAGATTTTTGCTCATATTCAATAAGATAAAACCAAAAAATTAGAAATCAATAATACTAAGCATATATTTATTAAAATCAATTTTTTAAGATCAATATGCAAATTAGCCTTCCCGTTCACACTGTAATCCGCTCTTTTGTTGTATATATAAATATAAGTGCATGTTATTAGTATGTAGATATGGTCAGCAGTCTTAATGATGTAACACAATTTTATTAATAATTGAAGTTTAAATTAAAAATAAAATCATGGAGAATATGATGTAAATAACTGAAGGGAATTGTAACTTGTATAGTAATATAGTTTCGGTTACAGACAGACAAACCCACAATCTCCATTATAATAAGATATATAATATATATATATATATATATATATATGTATGTATGTCTGTATGTATTCTCTTGTGGCTATGTAAATTATGTATGGATTTTTTCCCGCCGCCTATATGCGTGCTGTGTCTTTGATAATTGGTTGTCAAATTAAAACGTCGAATTTCAGTCCGAGTTAATGATAATGTGAAGAAGCAACGCTGTAATTAGAACTGATCTATAATCAAGGCGACGTTAATTTTGCTAATTATTATTCTGATTTATGCTAATGGAGATTCAACTACCAATAATGTCCAAAATGAAGAGTGACAAAAAAAAAAAAGAAAGAGAAAAAAGAAAAAAGAAAGAAAAGAAAAAGATGTCACTGTTCTAATTAGTAAAAACGAAAATTTTTACACCGGTAAAATGCCGAAACTGATTTATTTCGTCTCAGTTGTCGTGATGAATTATCCGATGAATATTTCTAACCAGTGAGTTTCGAAAAGAAAGGAGACACCTCCACACTCGATGGTAAGCCCCCAGAATAATTCACATACCTGGGTAGTAATATCTCATCCACAGAGAGTGATGTTAATATAATTCATATACCTAGGTAGTAATATCTCATCCACAGAGAGTAATATTAATACACTTCATATACCTCGGTAGTAATATCTTATCCACAGAGAGTAATGTTAATACAATTCACATAACTGGGTAGTAATATCTCATCCACAGAAACCAATGTTACTACAATTCACATACCTAGGTAGTTTTGGTTTGGTTTGGTTTGGTTTGGTTTACGGCATATCAACCTCAGTGGGTCATTTAATGCCGATAAAGTTTTGAAATAAATCAATTCTTAATGGATAATACAATTTATTTATAAATACATTTTTCTATTTAACCCATAGATGGGACCCTAACAGGTACTACCT
Source organism: Doryteuthis pealeii (assembly GCA_023376005.1). NCBI lineage: Eukaryota > Metazoa > Mollusca > Cephalopoda > Myopsida > Loliginidae > Doryteuthis > Doryteuthis pealeii. Next base: position 81,475,164 of record CM042168.1, read on the forward strand.
CTCCGGGTCAGAGTGGACCAGGGAGCAATGGTGATGAAGGGGTGCTCCACATTCCCCAAACCTCCGAAACTGGAACCTCACCATCAGATAGAGTTTAATGTCATTCTCAGGACATGTAGACCCTAAGTCACCACCTTCTAGCACCCATATGATAAAAAAGGGGTTGGGGCTTGCCATAAGGGCAATAGGGTTGGGAAAATCATATAGGTGTTAGGGCTTGACGTAACCAGCCGATTGATCGGAAGGGGCCTCTCCGACCGCCCGTCTAGCCCAAGAACGGGCCAAAGTGGAGTATTGCATGTCATAAACTGTTCATCCACCTGGGCTCTATCCTTAAGCATCACGGGTCGCTACCCACGGCCAGCAGGTGGCTCCATTGGGGGAATTTTACCCCTCTGCAGAGGTGCAGTCGGTGCATTCTAACGCCTCAGCCGACAGGGCTGTTCTAACCAGTGAGTTTCGAAAAGAAAGGAGACACCTCCACACTCGACGGTAAACCTCCAGAATAATTCACATACCTAGGTAGTAATATCTCATCCACAGAGAGTGATGTTACTACAATTCACATACCTAGGTAGTAATATCTCATCCACAGAGAGTGATGTTACTACAATTCACATACCTAGGTAGTAATATCTCATCAACAGAGAGTGATGTTAATACAATTCACATACCTAGGTAGTGATATCTCACCCACAGAAAGCGATGTTAATACAATTCACATACCTAGGTAGTAGTATCTCATCTACAGAAAGCGATGTTAATGCAATTCACATACCTAGGTAGTAGTATCTCATCCATAGAAAGCGATGTTAGTACACTTCATATACCTAGGTAGTAATATCTCATCCACAGAGAGTAATGTTAATACAATTCACATAAATGGGTAGTAATATCTCATCAACAGAAAGCAATGTTACTACAATTCACATACCTAGGTATTACTATCTCATCCCCAGAGATTGATGTTAATACACTTCATATACCTAGGTAGTAATATCTCATCCATAGAGAGTGATGTTAATACAATTTATATACCTAGGTAGTAATATCTTATCCACAGAGAGTGATGTTAATACAATTCACATACCTAGGTAGTAATATCTCATCCACAGAAAGCGATGTTAATACACGAATAGCAAAGGCATGGTTGACCACAAACAAATTATCAGTCATATGGAAATCCGATCTCACCGACAAGTTAAAGAGACGATTTTTCCAGGCCGTCGTTATATCTGTACGGCTGTACAGCTGCACCACTTGGACCCTAACGAGGCGCCTTGAGAATAAGCTGGATTGAAGCTGCACAAGAATGCTGCGTGCAGTCTTGAACAAGTCGTGGAAACAACACCCACAAGGAAGCAGCTGTATGGCCACCTGCTCACCATCTCACAAACCATCCGAGTGAGACAGACTATGCATGCAGGACACTGCTGGAGAAGCAAGGATGAGCTCATAAGCAAGGTTCTCCTGTGGAGGCCAACACATGGACATGATAGTGTGGGTCGCCCACCAAGGACCTACATTGACCAACTATGCGCGGATGCTGGTTGCTGCGCAGAAGACTTGCAAGAGTGATAGGGAAGGTTTGCGAGAGATTGTCATGGATATCCGTGCTGCTTGCGTGACCTGATGATGATGATTATAACATAGCAGCTTTCATTTTGTAAGGGAGTGATGCACCCATAAGATTGTAGCAGGTTATGTTACAATCTTATGGGCCATCCTTTTGGCTTTAAGCAAGAGTGCTTGTCCAGTGGAATTGGATCCTTGGTAATCCTCTGATAAAGAATCCTTTATTTCTTCTGATAAAGAGTCCTGAGTATTGTAAGTCCCTCCTAAATGATTGCAAGTACAGCTGTGACAAGTATCAGTGTTTAAGTAATGTATCAGTCACGCATTATGGCTGGTGATTGGCAAAGGAATAAACCACTTGACCTCGGCTAGTCTATAAATCCAGGTGGGGAATTGTAGCACATCTTATATACCAAATAATTCCAACACGTGTAAATAATAATAATTCTGCAATACATATCTCTATTTATGTTCTACTTAGAGAGACTGAAAGCTGGTTGTTGGGTCTGGTGTTGACTTGGCTGGCATTCTTTGCCAGAGTCTGAAACAACTTGGGTTTGCTGGAAGATATCTTACCTTGTGCCATTTATAGTATTTACTAATAACACAAGGCGGTCTTATTTTTTTTTTCACGTGAGATATATTTATTTTAAACACCAGTCAAAATGCTTTGGGTGACAGACTTACGTCTCACCTAGCCACTGTTCTGTTCCAAACTGACCTCACATTCGCTTCTCTCACTATCACTCTTCCACACTGAGCCACGTGACGTCTCTTGACCAGTAAGAAATCGACAAGTGGCGTTGTGCTGACTCATCCGTAAAACTTTCCATGACGCTGGCTTTTTTCCACTCTATTATGTTACAGTATATTCGCTTTTTTCATTTACATCCTTACATTTTGACCGGTTGGTTGGTTGGTTGGTTGGTTGGTGTTTTTTTATGGCATGTCAACTTTAGTTGGGTTATTTTATACCGAAGACATTTTTATTAATTCTTGATGGTCATTCATAAAATTTTAAAACTCTATTCTTTTTAAAAAACATTTTAAAAAAATAATTTTCTATTTAACCCATAGATGGGACCTTAACAGGTACTACCACTCCATCTCAGGGTGGACATCGGAGTAATGGTTATGAAGGGGCACTTCACATTCCCTAGAGCTCCAGAATTAGAACTCCACCACTAGAGAGAGTTTAACGTTATATCCAGGGCACCTTTTGACCAGTAAATTTGCCAGCCTTCACCCGGTACATACGGCATCTGGTCTGCTAAATAAGGAATAGGACCGGAGCTAGTGTATCCCCCGAATATATGATATCTCTGAATTTATTATATGGGGTCCCCACTCAAGCACGTCAAATTTAACTCTTCGCCTAACAAACTTCCACCCTGGCTGTACCAAATTTTCTTGATATTTTTTTTACCTTTGAAATATGTCTGATCGGATATTTCAAAGTTCATTATCTCTTCACCCCAGGATCCGTTCTATTCAAACAAGGTCCTGTTATTATTGTAATCTGAGTTCTTTTGCTCAATTATAATGAACTAAACACCATCGGCTTACGGTCGCAATGGTGGGAGAGACCCTGTTTCTTAACTCTTTGCCAACCAAATATCCGCAATGTTGTAACAAATTTTCTTGCTATTCTTTTATATTCTTTAAGTGTATAATGGTTTGGTTTGGTTTGTTTTACTGCATATCAACCTCAGTGGGTCATTTAATGCCGATAAAGTTTTAAAATAAATCAATTGTTAATGGATAATACAATTTTTTTTATAAATACATTTTTCTATTTAACCCATAGATGGGACCCTAACAGGTACTACCACTCCGGGTCAGAGTGGCCCAGGGAGCAATGGTGATGAAGGGGTGCCCCACATTCCCCAAACCTCCAAAACTGGAACCTCACCATCAGATAGAGTTTAACGTCATTCCCAGGACATGTAGACATTCAGCCACCGCCTTCTAGCACCCATATGATAAAAAGGTGTTGGGGCTTGCCATAAGGGCAATAGGGTTGGGAAAATCATATAGGAGCTAGGGCTTGACGTGACCAGCCGATTGATCGGAGGGGGCCTCTCCGACCGCCCGTCTAGCCCAAGATAGGGCCAAAGTGGAGTATTGCATGTCATGAACTGCTCATCCACCTGGGCTCTATCCTTAAGCATCACGGGTCGCCACCCACGGCCAACTGGTGGCCCCATTGGGGGAGTCTTTCCCCTCTGCAGAGGTGCAGTCGGTGCATTCTAACGCCCCAGCCGACAGGGCGGAAGTGTATAATGGAATATTTCAAAGTTTATTATCTATTCACCTCAGAACTTGTTCTATTCAAATAAAGTCCTATAATCATTTTAATCCGACTTCTTATGTTCGATTGTAATGAAATAACAATCAGGTTTTGTACTTTGCTTAAGTGGAGTATGCGTAGGATCACAGTAATGGGAGAGCCGCTGTGAGCGGATTAAAGTAGGCAACGAGTTAATGATAAATTAGCATTCATATAAAATATATGAGCCCCCATTCTACTACATGTCAATTTTCACAAACGACATATTTTCGGATCCTCCTTTTTTTGTGAACATCCCTAAATTTTGACCGGTAAATTTACCAACCTTCAGCCTGGTGTGTTGGATAATGCATAGGCATAGCCAATCATTTTTAGCAACAAGTATAGAGTGATTTAGAATAACGGTAATCATTGGAGAATCACTGTCATACAATTGAATAGCAACAGCCTTGAACTCAAGGCTATCAGGAACTGAGATCAGCGGTTCTCAACTGGGGTGGGGGGAGTACCAGCTGGGTTGGTATTTCCGGGTTTCTGGGAAGAAATTGAGACCACATTCGGACTCAAACGACTTGCCCACTATAAAATTAATCAATGTATATAAAGATTTTTTTTTGTTTATTATACGGCCTATCAACCTTTTCGGATCATTTAAAACCGAAACAAAACTTTGACTAGCTGTTGTATACCCACTGTCACGAAGTGTTTGTATATTTATTCAAACGTCTTTGCCGAGTCGTGAGTGAGTCCTAATCGGCTAGGTAATTGATTCTCCGAGGAAAAATATGGAATATTTACAAGCAAACAAAAAAATCTCAGTCAATGAGACAATTTACAAGTGATGAATAATTATTTTTTATTTAAAAAAATATTATTTACTTTTTTTTTTTGAGACAAACAAATGCAAAATACATAAAAATTCATAACATAAAAATGTTCACAAGTACAATGAATACCTTTCTTTACTTTTTCTTTTTCTTTTTTTTATCCAATCCGTTTTTAGTTTTATGTTTTTTTTGTTTTGTTTTTTTCAAATAACAATTTTCTTACTTTCAATAAACTCCTTCCCTTTTATCCAATCCGTTTTCCAAATAAGAACTCTTTTCGTTTTTTATTTTTATTTTTCTTATTCTTTTCTATTCCCTAAGTATACTTCTTCCTCATCTCCTCGCCTAATCAGACGACTCTAAAACCTATTCTAGACTAACTTCTGCTTTCTGTGTCGTCTGCCGTCTTGATTTTTTTTGGCGCTTTTTTTTTTTCAAAATAAAATCTAAAGGCAGCAACTCTTTCCGCTTTTTCCCACTGATCAAAGGGCGGTAACTTTTATCCCTGTTATAACTATTCATTATTCGCTAGATTTATTCATAAATCCAGCCAATCATGGCATCCACTTTATCTGCTGGGTATTTAATGGGGAGAGCAGTTCTATTTCGCTTGCTGGCCATCTTCTTTTGGGGTGATTTCCTTGGCCCTTTCCTCTGGTTTATCCTAGCATCTTTCGTTCTGGTATCCGGTTGTCTCTGCTCATTTCTTTTGTTTTTAATAATGAACACAAGACAGTTTTTTTCCCTCATACACCTTTATTAAAACCGAAAGCCCAAAAGAGTTCAACCGAGCGGTGAGAAGTTGGCTTACTTGGGAACAGACGACCATTGTGTCTGCTCCTATCGACAACCCGCCAAATTTGGACAACTTTAACCCAGTTCCCTTCACAGGGTTTACCCTTAGCCAATGAGAAATCAGGTCAGTGAAAGATGAACTGCTGTCAATCACTTCTTTATTGGTCATGCTAGGATTCAATGGTAACTTTTCATTTACGAATACCGTTATTTTAATTTTACTACACTACAGTACATAATTCGCAACGAATTATGTAACATAGATAGCTATTCAAAGTATTTTATGAACTTATCTAAAAACTAATTTAGCTAGCTATGTCTGTTCATTTTCTATCTATCTATTTATCTATCTATCTTTACCTTTTGTGGAGATACCAGTTCTTTCGTTCTTTATTTATTTATTTCTTCAGTCTCTTTGTCTTTCTGTTTCTATATCACTATCTCTCTCTCTCCCTCTCTCTCCTCTCTCTCTCTCTCTCTCTATATATATATATATATATATTATATATATATATATATATAATATATATATCAGCCTTTTGTGGAGATACCAGTTCTTTTTTTCTTTTTTCCTTCCTTATGTCTGGCTAGCTAGGTATTTCTCTCTTTCTCTCTCCCCCCTCCCTCACCTCTCTCTCTCTCTCTTTATATATATATATATATATATATATATATATATATATATATATATATAAATGGACTCTCTCGTCGATTTTCGACGCATGAATGTTCATCCAGTGAACAACCCAACACAGTGATTTGTTTATAGTGGTGAAGGCTTGTGTAGGACCATTCCACACTTTTTGGCTCAGTCGATAGGAAAGAGTTGGTGTATCAAGGAATGGCACGAACCCAATCAACGACTGACCTCAGGAATTTTGAATTCAGAGTTATCCCTCTCCTAGACTGGTTACCTACCCAAGGCTAAAGAGCCCAGTCTACCATATATATATATATATATTATATATATATATATATATAATATATATATATATATATATATATTTGAAAATGGTTTTTAAAAAGCGTGTGCATTGTGAGATGTTATAATAAATACAATTTCACAATTTTTTTTTCCTTCTGAAAAAGATATCTTTTTTTCGGTCACGTCTCATCAGAGAAGCATACCGTGACACTAATGTTTGTACGAGGAATAATGTGTAAAACCGCAGATGTGGAGAGTAAATATATATATATATATATATATATATATATATATATATAATATATATATATATATATATATATTAGAGGCCGCTGACAACGAAATACGTCTTTCAATTTCTTGAATCCTTATGGATCAGCAAATTCCCGTCCTGAACTCTGTATACAAAAACAATCCTTCAATTTACTGCTATTCGGATCCAACAATAATATTGTTGATAATAACTCTGTCTGTTCTCACAACTTTGCTACGTAATTATAAATATATTATATATATATATATATATATATAATATATATATATTTTTTTTTTTACTTCCACATCTGCGGATTTTACACATTATTCCTCGTACAAAACATTAGTGTCACGGTATGCTTCTCTGATGAGACGTGACCGAAAAAAAGATATTTTTTCAGAAGGAAAAAAAAAATTTTGTGAAATTATATATTATAAACATTTCACAATGCACACGCTTTTTAAAACCATTTTCAAATTTTGCTCGTACCACAATCTATTCACACACATATATATATATATATTATATATATATATATATATATATATATATAACCAAAATAAAATATATAATATATATATATATTATATATATAACTAACCAAAATAAAAAATTAATTGACGAATCATTGGTGAGCACTCAAAATACATATAAGGTTAACTGCAACTGTAGGAATGAAGATAAGTGCCCCGTAAATGGTTTTTGCAACTCAGAGAAGGTTGTATATAAAGCAACTATCTCAACTATTGAAAACAAAACTAATGTTAAAGCTTATATAGGTATCTCCGCTGGAAAGTGGAAACAAAGATTTTATACCCATAAACATTCCTTCTCTAACCACAAAATCAAAAATCAGACTGCACTATCAAGCTACTATTGGAATCTGAAAGACAGAGGCTTAACCCCTTCCATAAAATGAAAGTGAATTGTTACCCATCTGATGAGGCAAAAACTTGGGGAGCCGGTTTAAATCAACTTAGATTTATATGGGCCCCAATTTTTGTCGAAATAAATTTATTATGGGATTACTGTATTGAGTTCTTCCTTATTGATATATATATATATATATATATATATATATAATATATATATATATATATAGCTAGCTAACTATATGTCTGTATGTTTCTACCTATCTATCTATCTATCTATCTGTCTCTCTCTTCTCACTGACATATATACTAAGTCTGTCAAAATGTGGTCCTAATACGTAAACTGCTTCTGCTGCCAAGCAAAGCCGTAGCATGATTTAAATAAATAGGACTGATTCACTGTTATCTCTAACTCTAATAGACTAGCAACGTGTTAGCTGACCGAAGGATTTGCGCGCTTTCCAATTTCAGAATATGAGTGAAATAAAAAGAGGAAGACAAAAAAAAAAGAAAAGAACAAGAAGAAGCAAGAAATACGCTTGAAGCCATAGAGAGAAGA